>JAOEHQ010024307.1:0-14081 GCA_025447715.1 Asclepias incarnata
AAAATGACAGAAATGCCCCTTATGTGGGGGGACTTAACGACAGGGACGAACAATATTTAACAGAAGTTCGACTACAGTGATGAAAAAGGAACAAAGTTAACGGCAGGGATGAAACAGCGTTTTTTCCGAAACCACAGGGACGAAAAAGGTACTTAACCCTACATTTTTTTATAGGCAATATGTACAATTGTACATTGTCAACGGCCCACTGCAATAATGGTTGATCAAACCATCAAAGTCAAACATACATATTGGGCTAACCCAAATGGCATTATTATAAAAATTTTATGGATTTTTTTAAATGCCTATCAATAACCTGCATAAAAAACTTGTACCAGCTTACTCCTGAATTTAATATTAAAAGTACAATTATTTTATGCACGTTAATAACAACCCATGGGAATTATCAAGCTCAAGCTCATTAACATTGATTTTGAGCAATATAGTTTTTGTGCTGGAATAAAAAAATCCTGTTCGGTTAGTTTTATAGGTCGAACTTAAGAGATTAATATCTGGATCAAAATGTTCAAAAACTCTTTTAGCAATTTCTAATCGAATAAGGTAATCGAGCTTAGCAAGTGAAACAAGCTTAGTTAAAGTAAATGTTACTATTTTGGAGGTTTAAAATAAGGTTTTTTTTTTATCATAAATGAGATCATTGGAGCTCGAATTGAGTTTTCGATGATTTTATCGAAGGACCTTATATACAACTGACTCAAGATTGTTAGTTAACTAAAAATAGAAACAAGCATGAAAATCAATCTCAAACAATAATGAAATATTTGATGCCAAACACAACTTTTAAAAGTTATTTAAGCTCTACTAAAGCTCAAAATTCCAACCATTTAACTAGTCTCGACTCGTCTACATCCTTGTTGATATGATTATTGTATTTATGAATGGCTTGAAATAAAAAATGATACAAAAAAAATGGTATTAGACTGGTGCCAACGGTCCTTAACCGATAAGGTCGGCAGTTTTTAGAACCGTTGGCACAATTTCTTCAGTGCCTCGTCAGTTTGGTTTGGGCGGAAAACCGAAGAAGAAGTGACAAAGGAGTGAGGTCCATTGGGTGGATATGTGTGTATGTGTGTGTAAAATAAAATGATGAAGTGACAAGGTCTTGTTAGCAGGAATATGTTGGTGAGAAAATTGATGAAAGAAGTGAAAAGGTTATTATTGAGACTGTTTTCAAAATATTAAAAGGGGAAAACATAGGTACTGTAGGCAGTACCTATCATAAATATTGTCGCATTCACATATCAGAGACTTAATATGTACATTTAATAAATTTCAGATGGCAAAATAGATTATCTTTTCTTCACAATTTTGCACAATTTTGCAGATGCTATCATTTTCCCATATTAAAAATAGCAATGTCCAATAATTGAGAGGGGAAAAACTTTCATTATAAAATCAATCACACACATGACGGCTGACAACAACCCCTCACCTCTATCACGTGGTTAGTCGGATCCCATTATCATTTACCTTAATTCTTTAAGGATCTATAGTTTAAACATACTGTTTAATGTTTTATTAAGCAAATACTTTTAAGTTTATATTAGTTAATGTTCTTTTTAACAAGGTTTAATTTAGTTGGGATCCATCAACTTCTGTAATAATAAGAAAAAGGTTTATATAGTTTTTTTTTTCTTTTCATTTTTGTGTAATACTCTACTCAGCTTTGAGGGGACTAAAATTTACAAATACTAATATCTGTTGTAATTTTTTTTATCCGTACTCATCAATGAAAAATAATAACAATAACAATGATATCTTCTTGTGTCTTCCTAAAAATGACTTGAGTTTTGAGATACAATGGATATGGTCAATTGGTCATGCTTAAGAGCCTGTTCCCCATCATCAAATGTTGGACAAAAAGTTACAATGATTTCATATCAAGTAACAGGCTTCTTAACATGACAACAAAAAGATATGTTTTTTATAACGCCTCTCCCTATCCTGACGCCGTCATCCTCTCGTCTTGACTGTCACATCAGTTTTCTCTCTCAAAGACACACCCAAGAACTACCCCTTCCCTATCATACCCCCTTCATCATCCCATCCCCAATTAAAAAAATATTAATTTCACACACACAGGATAGGAAATGGGCCCGCTTCATCCCATCGTTTGCTTTCGTTCTTTCGACGACCAAAAATGACGAGCAAACAAGAAGTGATGCTGCCTATGCCATCTTGGACGATGGGCTTCATGACGAGGAAAAAGACGTAACATAGGGACGGGCCTTAAAGAGTCATTTTTAAGAGAAGAAACAAAATCGTAATACTTTGATTTAGTTTGATTATTTTACCCTGTGTATCTTGATAAAAATGAGATCTCCTGTTTGTTTATAAATGATCTTTACTGATTGAATGTTGACTCGATTTGATTAATTGAGTTAGATATATATATATATATCGAAGCTAGTGCATTCATGACTTGGACTATGGGCTAGTCGCTATGGTTGTTTGTTACCATATATAAAGGTTGCAGCATAAGCGACAATAAACCACCTCATAAGTCACGACAAGTATATGTGTGTGACTGTATAATTTTTGATCGCTAATCAAAGACAAAAATGAATTTGTTATGTGATGTTTGAAATATAAGTGATTGTGATTATTAAAGAATGAATTTTTATTTTTTATTTTTTTTAAATTTAAAAACCCTTTTCAAGTGTAGTAGGTCAAATATATTACTCCGTATAAAAGAGTATACATTTATAGCTCTTTTGTATGCAAGTTAAATACTAAAGTACTTCATTAAAGTTGAATAATTTTATAACCAAGAGGGGTTATTTGGTGTAATTTCGGAAGTTATAAGTTCCATCTTAGACATTCGGATAACTTAGGAGTAGGAGTATGATAGTTTGATATTAAAAAAAAAAAAAATTGGTTTGTTAATCAGGTTATATATCTTGTTTACTAAGAATATATTACCCTATAAATAATTAAATATAGGTTCTTATAATCCATTGAATAATCAATCTAATAGAATTATCTCTTCTAATATTTTACATAGTATCAGAGATAAAATTGAAGAAAGTTGGAGAATGGTGGAGGGAGTGGTGAGGGTTCAACCCTCCAATCCTCCCAAAATTACCCAATCACTATTCTCCACCTCATTTCAACCCTCCAACCCCCCATTCAACCTTTTTTACTAACGCCCATCATTCTCAACCCTCCCAATACCCTTTTTAAATATTACCCAATCACTATTTTTCTAGCAAGCATAACAACAATTAAATATATGTATTTCTCATTAAAAACTCTGGCACAAGATACCCTGGCACAAGATACCAAAATGTAATCCAAGGATGTTTTGTAGTTGCATTCCAATTTCCAATACCCTGGCACAAGATACCAAAATGGCTTGTGGATTGAAACCCCTTTTACCAAAGGATCTGCAAGCATTGTTAAAAAGAAACTTAAACGACAAATTCATCTTTTGGGCTTTGGCACATGAATACGATCATTAATTTTTGGACTATGATGATTGATGACATTAGAATAGAATCGTAAGCTCTGTATGTTGCAAAAATGGGTATGTTTGGGTAAGAAACAGTTTCTTTATGTCGGAAAAAAGGATCCGTCTCCAACCAGGAACTTTGGAATGTATATAATCTATAGGCCGTCTATATTATTTCTACGAATGACCGCAAGAGCCAATGCCTTGATCCTTGAAGCTCTCGATTAAGTTGCAGTACATAAAGTTATGTTATTTAACTGACCTTTGAACTCTTTTGGAGCTAACAGAGTCCTTTTTATACATTTTTCAAAATAACAATAACCAATAAAAAAAAACCTTATATGTTGTATGGATTCACCATTTGATGTTGCCAGGTTGATTTATTCCAATGTTTGCTTACTTCTTAGGATATTGACATTTTTTGTACTCATACGAAGATAATTGACCAAAGGATAGATTGAATTTTAGACTCATGCCAAATTTCTATGAACAAACTATCAAAAAGTACTAAATGAAAAATAACCCATAAACGTCAACAAAACTCACGAACACACCAATTGACTTACATTTTGCTTACCATTTATAAAAGTAGATCAATCAAAGAATGCTACAATTGAATGATGGTTGGTCAAAAATCAAGCGGCATAAATGAGTCTTAAGTTAAATGGGTAAATTATACACAAAGATGTCACTAGAAGTATACGTATTCATATCAATATCTATTTATTTTCTCAAATGTTAATGAAACATACACATGGGTAAATAGATGAGGTTTTCTCTATTTCGATTATTCATATAAGACGAGTTTTTTGACTTAAATATATACGGCTTAACCAGGATATCTCGTGTTTGTTTCCTAATTTTTTCTTGTCAATTTCAAAAATATTTATCTAATGAGGTTCAAATATACAAAACAAAATCGGTTTATACACAACAACATATACAAATAAACAATTTGTCATATCACTTTTCGATCTATATACACATACACATCTTTTGTTTTACACTCCTCATACATGTGGCTTAAGGGGTGGTTAGGATTGCTTATTTTCCTACTTATTACTCTGGTTTTTTTTTATAGATAAACAATAACATACAATTTTTATAAAAAAAAAAATGCTATTTAAAAAGCAATTCCAAACACCCTAAAGCTAAGCCTACTTGTTGTTCCATTAAAATTCACATTTTCTTTGATCTACAAACTGGACCACACAATTGGATCTGTTGTATTTAGGAATAAAACTTAAATGGTGTATAAATATTTCAGGAGCTTACTCAAAACCCACAATATGTAAAAGACAATTGGACAAAAATAAAAATTTTATAATTTCAGATCAATCGGAAAGTGAAAGCAAACAATTAAAGTAACCCCCCAAAATACGTCGTCAAAATCTTCATTTGCTAAAATTCTTTGTTCAACATAAAGAAAGCGTCAAATACGTTCCATTATATTCTTGTGCAATAACTATAAAATCCATAAAGATTTAAACTTTTTCAAGATTTAGAACTTAATTTCATCTGGGTATCCATTAATTTCAAAACCCCAATTTTATTTTCTTCCGGGTTTAAAAAAAATTATTATTATTATTATTATTTTTACTTTTGAGGGTTTTGGAGTATGACGGTTGCGGAGCCAAGGAATGGTAGGGATATCATATACGACGCCGTTTCTGGTGCTTCCGCAGGTATGATTTTTTTTTTACTCCGTATAAATTTAGGATCTTTATCATTGTTTAATTTTGTTTGGATAACCCAACCATTATCGGCCCCCACCGACCGGTTCCATGGCATAACACTATGTTTAAAGGGACATGAGGCGGGATTTCAAGTTTTTATTTTAGGGTTTTGTAGTTTCTTGGTTTTACTTGTTATAAACAAAATATATAAAACTTGAATTTTGGCATTGTTAAATTAATGTAATTTATGAAAGATGTTATCTTTAGTATCCGATTATAAACGGGTTTTAGATTTTATTAGTAAATTTAAATTTTTTTCAAGTGATAGTTCGAATCATGATGAGTCTTGTGTGAAATAGGATCACCATTTAATTGTGTTGTTAGCAATGTGACTTTTTATCGGGTAATTAGGATTGAAATTTATAGGGTGGAAAAAGATTTTTTTTTTTTTTTACTTCAGTTTTGGATATTAAGGTGGTTATGTATAATGATCAGTGCATTTGTGTATAGGTGCTATTGCTGCGACAATTATGAGCCCGCTAGATGTGATCAAGACGAGGTTGCAAGTTTATGGCCTCCCTGAGGGACCAAGGAATAAAGGTAGATTCAACTCTGTTATGTTCGGTTTATGTTATTATCTGTGTGTGCGATATTAACTCGTGATATACATGCTTTAACTTTATTGATGCAAACAATGCTAAGTATGTGTATTGGGCTAATTTGTGTTTCTGCAAGGTTTAGCAATACTCTTGTGACTCAAGGGTGTATGTATAGGATTTAGATAAATACCGACTAAAGTAAGGCAGATGTTTAAAGACTAGCTCTTTTGATAAATTTGATTGAAGATTTGTATGAATATCTTTAGACTTACTGGTAATTATTTCCATATAATTATATCTTTTCAAGTTTGATAAGTGATACTCCCGCCGTCCCTGAGTTCAATATGTTTCTCTAGCTGTCCCATAATAATTGCTACTGTTTCACTTTTCTTTTTTCTGGCAAACTTTGACTCCAGAATCCCTCTTTGCACATTTATAATCTATTAAACTAAGTTTGTGGAAGGATAGTTTCCGTATATCATTTCAAAAGTCAAAAGTTTTTGGGATGCTGATTATCGTTGTTTTTATAATAGGGTAATGATATTCGCACAACAAAAATTAGCAGATACACAACATATACAATAGTGTAATGCACAATGTATAACTATGTAAAGCATGCCATTGTTGTGAATGGCTAATTATTGCTGTGAGAATATCATTACCCTTTTTATAATATAGTGGGTGATCATCTTAGGAGAGTTAGTTTACCTCTTGAAAGCAAACCGTTATCTATGAGAGTTAGCCATCTCCCGGCTACAAGTCGTTTCCTTGTTCATTAACATCTTAATCGATTAATGTTAGTATGTTCATTTTTAACATTATTTCAATCTGGTTCGTAGCATAATCTTGCAACAGCACCTATCTAACCAATTAACATGCTCGTATGTGCAAAGAGTATTATAAATTTCTGAACTTGTTGCATAAGCTGAGAATGGTCAGATTCTTTGGAGTGGATTCCTCAGTATTCAAACTCGCAAATCATAATATACAGTATATACTGCACAAGATTGTTGTTATTAGGATGCATATAATCTACAATTATGTAGATTTATATGAGGCTTAGGTAATAGAAGGCTAGAAGCATTAAGGTGACTTCCAAGCCACCGGTGATATGCAGAAATTCCAACCAGATTTGACTTGTTTATCAAACATTTGCGCCATTCGGGTCCTATTTATATGGTCTGAGAAGAACAGAATATCTGATTGTGGGTTCCAAAATGAAGATGAGATGCACTAAATGAAGAATGGAAGATAACGGTATAAATGAATGTCTTGCTGGGAATGAATAGAAGTGTTTTTTTAATTGCCAAACACTTTGTTTTGAGAAAATTAGTTTATAGAGAATACTCAAAAATGAATTTTGACCACAAAATTTTCAACCTTACTTTCTGCTAAGTATAGACAGTAGAGGTGGCAATGTCAACCCTTGTGTAATTTGTTCTATTAATAATGGTTCAAATGGTTAATATAGGAAAACTAGCTCTAAATTCGGATCAAATAGGTTGAAAGCAGCATGAAGTACAATTAAGTGGTTACAGCCTACCAATATTATATCAAAAGAAATGAATAAAAAGGTGTTGATAGGCCAAGTGAACCTGAAACACGACCTATTTTATTTGCACTTAAAGCTTATCAGTTTTGGCCTGAATACATTGTGAGCCATTACCCAACCCTCCTGACCCACCCATTTTCCCACCTCTAAATTAGACAGGAATCTTTGAGAAAAGTTCATTCTTCAGTCTACTCGAGGATTCTGGCTATCCCCTAATAGAGAATATGTCTACAACTCATACTTAAACATGATACAGTTTTCCTCGTTAGACATGTTTCTCATTTCTTGTTGACATTGATCAGGTAGTGTCATTGTCACAAGCCTACAAACCATTATTAGAAAGGAGGGGCCTAGGGGACTATATCGGGGTCTTTCACCGACCGTAGCTGCACTACTTCCAAATTGGGCGGTGAGTGTCACTTAACCAAATTAGTATTTTTTTTTCAATGTATCTAAATGTCAAAATCATGCTATGTTTTTGAACGACGGTGGATCAATGATTTTAAAATTTTCAAAACCTTTCTCTTCATTGAACAAATTCTACTTTAATGTTGTTAGCTAGTTCGTTCCCAAGTATATCTTGATATAAACAGTTTTCGCGTGCAGGTCTATTTCGCTGTTTACGGGGAACTCAAAGAGCTTCTTGATTCACATGGTTGGTTACTGGCCATGTATTTGTTTACTTGTTCGTAAGATGATGCATTGATGCTGTAATTAAAACCAAGTAACTTGTATATTGGTTTTGTTAAAATCTGCAGTAGACGGAAGTGGACATCTTTCTTTTGGGGCGAACATGATAGCTGCTTCTGGTGCTGGAGCCGCCACTGCAATTACCACAAATCCATTGTGGGTTGTCAAGACAAGGCTGCAAGTAATTTTCTTTGTCCTTGATATTCTCTTTTAATATTTCTAGTTATGTGAGGTGACAATAATGGGGGGCTGGTTGGTTGGGTTCGATAATGGTTTGGTTGAAGAGAGGCAAATCTTTATGTGTGTGTCAAGCTGAATTGGGTTGGGTAGACCCAATTACACTTTTAACTCCCGTTTTTGAATAACGCATCTAGGACATTGTAAGCATTTGAATGCAGGTAGGCGATACTGCAATGGTCAACCTTTTTGGCTCTTTTGACCTGCTCTTCATCGATTTATATTCGATGTATGTGCTGTGAAAGGAAACAAAAATGAATTTGCAATTGTAAGTCTCATTTATATGAAGACAGTGACAGACCTACGCTATTAAATATTAACCATTACAAATTGTTTGTGAGTATAGCAAAAGAACTTGTAAAAGTTTTAAAACGTTAGGTTTAAATGGATGATACTTAAATGTGTAATGTATATGAATTGCCAATTGCCAATGCATATAATTGTCTTCCGTTTAGACGCAAGGGATGAGAGAGGGTGTCATACCATATACAAGCATATCTTCGGCCTTGAGGCGTATCATTCGCGAGGAAGGCTATAAAGGATTGTACAGGTATGCTTCTTAAGATGTAATCATTCACATAACCTTTGTTTCAGCTGTTTGACCAACTTGTGTTACTCTGTAACAGTGGACTCCTACCTTCTCTTGCTGGAATTAGTCATGTTGCTATACAGTTTCCAGCTTATGAGAAGATCAAATATTACTTGGCTGACAGGGGTAATACTTATTGTACATCATGCATTGAATTTTGTACATCTATTATCCAGTTATCTGAATGTTTTAAATAATGCTGAATTGCTGATCATGTCTACTTCAAGTGGTCAGATCATACAACTACTAACGATCTAAGTCCCGGGAAACTTGCAATTGCCTCCTCAATGTCTAAAGTCCTCGCTTCATTATCGACATACCCGCACGAGGTGACTTCACTAATCTCATCTATCCAAAATGTTCCGGGGGGCCTTTTGATTTGCCTTTTGAATCTGGTTACAGGACAATAATCAGTTTTTAAGGATTAGATAAACATATCTGATTTTAATAGGGAAGAAAGCAAGAAAATGCAATTTACCTTTACTTCTTACCGGTATATGCATCATATTCTTCTTAACCATTTAATGCACAAACATACCATTTCTTACCGGAGTATATAGTTTTTTGCATAAAGTTTTTAAATGGTAAGTATGTTGCTGCATTAAATGGTTACCAGTTGCATATTTTGTTATTAACTGGGAAATATTTTGCGTAAATAGTTAAAAAGATGGATATTGCACATATCGGTTGTTTAGAAGTAGATAGTGTATTGCATTGTCTTTTTGTACACACATTCTCTTACAGCTTCTTATATTACAAGTGAATATATGATTCTGATTACCATGTGGGTGTGGTAGGTGATTCGTTCAAGACTTCAAGAACAAGGGCATGTGAAAAACCCCGAAACTCATTATGCCGGTGTTGTTGATTGCGTAAAGAAAGTTTTCCGAAAAGACGGTGTGGCTGGTTTCTATAGGGGTTGTGGAACTAATCTCTTGAGAACGACACCGTCTGCCGTCATTACTTTTACAAGTTATGAGATGATTAATAGATTCTTGCAGCATGTTTTACCTCCCCACAACACTCCTAAAAAACCAGATGACGGTCAGATGAAGCCACCTCGAGAAGTGACATCAAATGATATTAATGACGTTAGGACATCCAATATGAGATCTAATCATGCTACAAGAACTCTTTGAGAAATGATCTCATGTAATGTCAATGGAAGCAATTTGATGATGATGATGATGAATAATTGTAGGTGACACCAATTACGTGTCATAATTTTGTCCTTTTTTTGTTCAAAATAAGAGTAGTTTTTATACATTTCATGGTGGTTGGATTTTATGGGTTGATTTAGGAAGAGTTAAGTTCAGGTTAGCGCTTTTTTTGTTTTTTCGGAGAAATGGCTGATTACATACAGAATATTATACAAATGTTATAGCATGATGTAGAAGCTGTCTTGACACCTTTTGTTTTATGGATTTGTAATTTTTCTGCCGGATAAATGTTCATTTATGTTATGTGTTTTTGGTTCTCATGGTATCAAAACCATCTGTAAAAAGATCCAATATGTGGCTGAGTTTCTTGCTTTTCTCCCTTATGTCTTATCGTTGTTATTAACTATACACAGATGAATGCCGTGATGTAATGCCATGCCGTCTTAACAATAGGCGATATTAGAAGCAAGTTCATACAACAAAGAGTTTGCAACATTTGCCGGTGTGAAGGGTCAAGATTTAGAAAAGTGTGTTGTAGGATGGATGAAATGAGCTCTAAGAATGAAAAAGAAGCTAAAATGTTTTTCATTGAAGCTGTTATCACAAACATTAGGCAGTAACTTAGGATCTTCATTCAGAAATGTTGTCCGAGTGTAGTATATGATTGGAGTTAAAAAGTCTTCAAGAAGGCCAGCCTGGTGGCTTACTACAGCAAAATAGGATCAATAAAGTTATCTATTGATGTTACTTAACTTTAATATAAAGATGTTTATAATAGAGTAGTACAGATGGCGGAAAGAAATTTAAAAGTCGTATGACATAGTGATCAATAAATTCACAACTCTAAAGGAGGAGGGAATGTGTAATGATCTATATTTTAAAAAGGTATTATTTAAAATATATAAATATAAATATTGTTTATAAAATAGAAAAGATTATTGAGATGGGTTTTGATTATAGTGATTATGAGTTGGATTATTTTTGAAAGAAATTATTAGTTGTGTGCCTTGGCCATTTTAATGATGATTTTGAGTTGGCTAGTAAGCTAGAAATGAGTTTTTTCATATTGGAAGTGTTAAGAAATGGCCAAAAGAAGATTGAGTTGTATGATTAGTGATTGATGATTATTTTGTATGAATTATGAATAGGTGATCGGAGATATAGAGACTATATATTGATAGGGCTAGGCACCGGCAAGGTGAGTACTTGATATTATAGAAGCGCGTATGCATCGTGTGAGTGCATATCGTATTGATTGTTGTCGTTAATCGCATTTACACGGGTTGTGAGTGGTCCACTAGCTGTATGATATGTTGAGGATTTGTCGTTAGTGGCATTTACACGGGTTGTAAATGGTCCACTAGCTGTATGATATGTTGAGGATTTGTCGTTAGTGGCATTTACACGGGTTGTAAATGGTCCACTAGTCGTATGATATGTTGAGGATTTGTCACTAGTGGCACTTGCACGGGTTGCAAGTGGTCCCCTAGTCGTTTGATTGATTTTATGTGTGCACACATGTGGAAATGGCATAAATTCTTATGGATGCATATATAGTCTCTAGTACTCACTAAGCTTTTATGCTTATTGTTTAGTTGTTGACATTTTTATAGGCATTGTAAGAGCAAGTGGCAAAGGAAAATAAAAAAGGGAGTCAAGTGTAGCGTTGGTTAGAATGGAAGTTGAAGCGTAAAGGTTGAAATCTTATATACTATTTGAAGTTATTAGTGGTACAAGTTCATTTAGACCCTTGTAATGATAACAACCGAGTCTTTTGCCATCTACAACATTGTTTAGTAATTTGGTCAAGCTAGCGTAATGAGGTCACATACTTGGTTTGGTATATTGAAAATTTATATGTATGTATATGTATATTAAGTAAATGGTTTTGGTCATTTTGTTGTTATTGTTGGTCGACTACTTGGAACATGTGAAAATGATTGTGATTATGTTGAAAATTTGAAGGTTTGCCCGAGTTGCCCCTTAGCGGGTTGTTGCGGGTAATATGACCCGTTTGGTCGTTTTAATGTGAAAAGCGTGTCAAACATGTGTGTTAAGTCTATATGTATATTTTTATGTTTGAATTATGGTTTTATGTTTGTGGGAACATTTGTTCCAGGTATGGTATATTAGAAGTAAATTTTGGAGTCAATAGCTTATTTTGGGGAAAACGTCAAAAGTGACTCTTGAGCCTATTTTTGAGGGACCGTAAGTTTCAAATGGTCAAGTTTTGGTGAAAACAAGTTATTTTGTTAAAACGTAGACCCAAAGAGCTTCAGAACGGTGTATGATATGTCTAGTTTTATCAAACGAAAAGTGGTTTAAAATGGTTGTAAAAATTGGTCTGGAGTGGATGAGCACGGACGCTAAGCACAGAGCTTCCGTGCATAGCGTTTGCACTCCACTTTTTTCGCGCACAACTTTTTCATTGGACGTTTTTTTCGGCCTAGACGAGTTATCTTCATTTATATACTTTCAAATACATAATTAAATAAAAAAATGAAGTTTTGTTTTAAAAAAAATTTGTTTTAAGTTCGGGTCTTACAGAATGCTCCTCTCCTACTCATCACTCCTCCACCATCTCTATTCTCCCTCCACTCACCAATCACAATGTAGGCATGAGCACGGGTCAAAACCCGGCCCGAACCGGCTCCCGAGACCCGTGACTGCAAGAAACTCCAACCCGCAACCCGGCCCGTTAAGGTTCGGTTTGGGTCGGTTCGGTTCGGTTTCGGGTATCAGGTTTTCTTTACATTTTCATGGTTTTTGGCCAAACCCGACCCGACCAACCCGTGACATGGAAATGCAACAAAAGCTTGACCCGTGACCCGGCCCGTTAGGGCTTCGGGCGGGTCACGGGTTTTCGGTTAAAATGCTCATGCCTATTACAATGAATGTCACTCACCCCCACTCATCACTCCCTTACCCTTTTTTTTGTTTTTTTCTTTTAATATAGAAAAGTAGATATAAAGAGAAAAGAGAGGTGCGGGAGTGTTTGTCATGTTAACTTAACACTAGGAATTCCAAATTTCTTTCTATTTCTTTAAAATCTTTGAACCAAACATACCCTAAGAGTCAATAATTTCATCCTACGTTTGTTCTGTTCACTTTTCTTTCGAAGGCTAATTGGATCATATCATACACTAAAAAACGTACAAATATTGTTTGCATGTTAACCTAATCCGACCCGACCTGACCTGACCTGACCCGACCCAACGTGGTAAATGAAATTCGTGGTTTTAACCCGTTATCCAACCTATCTTTATCTTAGTACCCCGTGCCCATGTGAAGTTATTTGTTTTGTGATCTTTACATCATCCTAGACATCATCTTGTTGGATCAAGTAACCTTAATTATTATTATTATTATTATCAGTGGGTTGTATTCATGTGAATACTAAAAAAATGATGAAAACTAAGGGACAAATCTCAGCCACACATTTCCCCTTATTCTCTCCTCTTTTTGGTATGTATTTTTATTTTTTATTTTTTGATTTTTTTTTGTAACACCCATATTTATTAAAATGCGGATTTCAAAAACTTTTTAACTTTAAACAAAGTTTCGTCAACAAATTGCGAAAGCGACTTTTCATTTCATAAATTGATTCCTGACGGAATCAATAAAACATATTTAACGTCTCAAAAGGTGTTACCACTAATATCATCACAATAATAATAAGAAATCCACAAACAGCATAACAACCGCCAAATGGCTAAATAAAATAGTCCTCTCAAAAGAAAGCACTAAGGGTAACTAAAGCCAATAACCAAAAGCTCCAATAAAGGCTACCCAGCTCACAAACAAGCCACCAAGTGATCCTTCAATGCCTAACCTGAGGGCACAACATAATATCCACAAAACCAAGTGTTAGCTTAAAAAGCTAAGTAAGACAACAGGTTAAACAACGACGTTATGCAAGTTGAAACATTATACAATAGTCTCATGCATACAATAAGGCACAGTCACTCAAACAACATAAATAGGATAATCATATCCTAAGATGCACCTACAAAATCACCAAATCTGCATAATCCACATAGCTTCATAAATCACTGAATCCACATAATCTACATAACTTCATAAATCACTGAATCTACATAAACCAC
>JAOEHQ010024318.1:0-35521 GCA_025447715.1 Asclepias incarnata
CTATTGGTAAGATCTTTAATCTTGAGGTATTCCACCAGGGTTCGAATCAACCCACAATTACATCGCACGGACTTCACTCTAGTTTGCATAATAATAGAAGTATTATGTTTGATTAAAAGAAACTAGTTATTACACTTTATGACTCAAAAGATGTCGCAAAAAAAATACATAATTACATTAATGGGTATACCTTTTATTTTTTAGAAAAATTATAGAAAAAAAATAAAACTCATAAAAGTATCATTTACAAATTAAAAAGTGCGTGAAAATATAATCTTTACTCCCTTATAAAACAAACTACTCATTTTTTTCAACTTTCTGTCTTTAAAATACCCAAATTACCCCTCAATTTCAAAAGTTTTCTTTTTATAATTAACTCATATACTTAAAATACTCTTAATGAAATAATTTACAAAATCTATCCTTCAACTCCTAAAATAACTACACTACCCACTTTTACATCAATTACCTATACATCAATAGCCTACACTAATCCCCGTTGCCATCGTCACCACCACTGCCAGTCGCCATCGCCACCGCCAGTCGTCGACGCCACCGCCAGTCGCCATCGGGATCGATACCGCCACCGCCAGTCGTCGCCGCCACCTCCCGTCATCGCCATCACCACCACCACCGGTCGCCGCTACCCCCACTATGCCGCCGCCACTTTGCGCGGGTTTCCCAATGTTAATGTCAATGACTTGGTCGATTAATGTAGGTAGATATATTAAATATAAGATTGTTTGCAGATAGGTTAACCGGGACTTCAATTTGCAGTGACAATGGGTATAGTTATTAAAAGCAATAAGTAAATCTCAATAGTCGAAGTCTACATAGTTGATGTTAAGTAATATTATGTGCAATGGCAGATCTAGATAACAACTAGGTATAATAAAAACATTGATTCGCTCATCCATACTATAATAAAAACATACGAGCAAGATTCAATACTACAATATAACAAAACTCAAGCTCTACAACTTTATATTCGACCACTCCTATGCTTGATACATTTAACTTATAAACATTTTAGTAAGCTATCGTAATAATGTCGACCTTATTATGATTCCATACTAACACTTTTATAAGTTAACTCTATCAACCATTTTCATGCTCAAATATAAAATCACCTAACACTAAAGGCCAAGTCACAACTTATGGTTTAAGTCTAGGTATTCCCATCAACATCGAAATGCCTAAATCCCTTAAACCTGGCTCTGATAACAACTTGAAACAACTCGACCAAATTTTTTATTTTAAAACGGACAGTAGGGTCATTTACCCAACAACTATCCAAATGACTAACACCAAGTTCTTGACATAACTCAAATTTACAAAGACACTTGACTCTACGACTTGAATCTACAAAATTTACAAAATGACACAAGTTTATACCACGAGCCAAAGTCACAAGGTTCATTACATCTATCCACCAAATACCATTCTCCGCAATGGTCATATACCTTCCAAATCTACTAGCACTTCAATTCAAATGCTACATTGATTCTTATTTCCGGAAACACCTATAAAAGGAAACAACAAAAAACATAAGCCAAAGCTTAGCGAATATAATTGCATACATATACACATACATTGGAGGACGCATTCTAGGACTTTTGCATGTACCCTATGATACCGTCATATCATCTCTTGCATGCTTACCTTCTACGCTTAACACACATATGGATCCATATCAACAATATAATCACTACGTTGTACATACGCATGATTCAACAATAATGGCCCACAACTTGGCCTATGTGATTCACCCGTACTTGTAATCGACCCAACACATATATACATGTATTTAAGAATACTTACCTCCAATGCGACAACCAAATCAAAGATAACCGCAAGAACACAATACAATTATTGCTTTCAACCTAGCAATAATCACAACATATATATAAGGTTATCTTTCACAATCAAGACCACCTAGCCATAATCACTAGTTCCCCTTGAACCCATTTCATCCTATATTGTTATTGAGCTGTTTAGTCTTTACAAATTCTCATTCCATTTATCATATATAAAAGGTGGTTACACCACACTTATCAAAATACCAATTTCTCATACTTGACCATTACTAGCATTTTATTACCAACCATATATCCAACTCAATAACAATATCATCATATATCTAAGAAATTACTAAAAATCAATACCAACAACAATGCATGGTCACTAAATGACCAAATACTTGAGCTAAACTCTCAAACGATCATTTTACCCAAAACCCCCAATTCAATTAAACTTCAAGAACCCTAAAATCTTAAATAACAAAAGAATGGATTTTACCTTAGAAATGAATCCTAATGAAAAGATGGAATCACTAAAATCTTCTTTTCCTTTTCTCTGTGTGTCGACTTACACACACCCATACACCAACAATTTTCTCAATTTGATGCTATTAGAATAGATGGAGATGGAAATCTTGATATTACTAAAAGATGATTTGCTTAAGATGATGTTTACAAGTGAATTGAGAGAGATAGAAGTGAAAATGAATGAGAATTGAAAATGAGAGTGGAAGAGTGATTCATCAAAAGTGGAGGGAGCTGACACTCTATTGAGATGCCACGACTCCAACCCAAAATAAGTGGGTATTATACCTGCTTTTCACTAAAGTTCCAACTAATTTAATTTCATATCTCAAAAGTAATTATTAGGAAATTATTTTAAAGATAAAACTACAATTATAAGTATTTTATTACCTTTAAAATCTTGGGGTGTTACAAAAGTATAGTTTAATCTATATTTATATCTATAATATATTATAAAAACATTTAACATATTGTCTTAAAATTAAAATTTTAAAAACACCAAAGTTACTAATATGTTATTAATATTTGACTTACTAATATCCATATGGTAAGTTTATTTATATGAAAAAAAAAACCAACATTAATTAATTTGTTAAAAATAAAAACACAATACTTTCTTTAATAGTCGAATTTAAATTTAAACGACATCTTTTACACCATCACCAACCATAAACGATGTCACATTTAGCGGTCTCTCATCATTAAAATTTTAATATTTTTAATCTTAAAAATTAAGGAGCTGGGGTACAATTAATAATTTAAAAAAACAATTTAAAAGAATTAATATGATATTTGCTTAATTTTTAAGCAATAAACAATTTCAAACACTCATCTTATTTCAATTTTAATCAAATAATTTAGGCATTTTATTTATTTTTTGTTTTAAAATAAACCACCATCGATCAGCATCGGCCAGCGGCCACTGGAAAACGAACACTCAAAACCCTTTACAAACCTTCATATGAAAAACCCTGAATCAAAAAATTAGGGCTATTTTCCCGCCTTTCTCAAGAACACACACAAAATTGTTATTTTGCCGGCGGCGATGGTGACAGCTAAGCAGCTACTATCCACCATTGAATCGACGCTATTAGTCTCCACCACTCCTTCGCCGTCACAGAGGATTGAACTCATTCACGCTATTCGTCACTCTCTTCCCTCTCTCCGTTCTCTATTGTCTTTTCCGGTACTAATTCTCTCTCTCTCTCTCTCTCTATACAAATATACACATATATGTATATATAGTTATTTGTATATGTATTGTTTGGTGTTTATTGATTTTACAAATTTTGAAATATTTTGTATGTATTTTAAGCAATTGTGAGGTATTGATGGAAGTATACACATGATAATTTGAAGTATTCATGTATGTTTTTCAAAAGAGAAAGAGTAATGTGACTGAAAAGTAGGCTTTTTTAAACATAACCATATGGTTAAGAAGCTAGTGTTCGGTTTTAAGAAACCCTATTCTAGTGATTATACATATAGTTAAATGTGGAGTGCATTGAATATCAGTATTCATATACCGAAAAAAGAACCAGCAAAAGGAACAGGTCTTATTCGACAGTACAACGAACATAAAAAGAATTAGAAAGAGGGAAGTTGAAAGTTTGAGTATATTTTGATTTAAGCGAGTGTAATGTATATTTATGTAGAATCATTCAGATAACTATTGAGTTTAGCAGTGCATAATAAAATTTCAGGAAGGTAGTATGCTAATATTCGTTGATTGTATCATGCTAGATTCATAATTTTTTTTTGTTTTAAATTGTCGTATGTAGCCTCCAAAGCCTTCAGACAGAGCACAAGTTCAGTTGAAAGAAGTTAGGCTTCCCGATTCAGGGCCAATCCCACTTGACGATCAAGATGTGCAGATTGTTAGTTCTCATGCTATAACTATTTCTTTCTTTTAGTTGTATTGTAGAACAGAATTTGACTTCTGTGTAACTGTTGACAAGGTTGGGAAAAAAAGTTTTGCTACAGTTTTAACAGAGCAATTTAATTAAGTGTCCACACTTAAGTAGTCCGTCATTTTTTTTTTCAAAATCTCACCACACATGTAATTTAGGCTCTCAAGCTGAGTGATGATCTCCATCTCAATGAAATAGACTGTGTGCGGCTTCTTGTTTCTGCTAATCAGGAGGTAGACCTTCTTTTACTATCTATTTAGTTGGTGTTTCTTTAGTTGGATTTTCATATCTGATTAGTATAAATGCATCACATTCTTGTAGTGGGGATTACAAGGACGAGGGGTGTTGGATATTTTACGTCTTACAGCAGGGCTTTGGTATACAGAGAGAAGAGATTTAATAACGGCTTTGTATACACTGCTACGGGTATTCTTCTATCTTCCATCTCCCACACCATCTCTTCTTTTTTAGTTCGGAGTTGGAGGATCTTGTTGATATTACACCATACATAATTTATGTCATTATCCATGCATTGTAGGCAATCGTGCTTGATCAGGGACTTGAGGTTGATCTTCAAGTTGACGTTTTAAAATATGTTGAAGATCTTATTACCGGTGGGCTTCGACAACGACTAATTTCTCTTATAAAGGTACTACTTTCATTGACAAGATTTTTAAAAATGTTGGCAATTGATGGATGCATTGACAATATTGTCGTTAGTAGCTTCGAATTTATTTTCTTCTTCTTTTTAGTTTGTAAGGTTATCTTTTTATATGTGGTCATTTTTAAACAAAACAACCTTGTTTTTTATGTAGTTATTCTTAGTTGATGAAGCTGTTTCTTTATTGGTACATATTTTTCTGCTCTCTCCATCCATGATATATCTCCACTAGTGCACCTTTATTTTCGTTAGCTACAACAGTTAAGTTATGATGGTTGTTTTTTCTTGAAATATAAAAATAATATCAAGACTACATGGGTAAAGTTAGTCTGCAAAGTGAGCTTTGGAACTGGGAAACAAAACTACTTTAGCAGTAGGTAAATTTGTTGTTTGGAGATGAGAAGACTGTTGAATTTGTTACAAACTTTGCTATCATAAGTGATGTGATATCAGTTTAGGTTATTGAGTGGTTGATATCTATGAATCACAATGTTTGTTTCCTCTTATAGGAACTTAATCGAGAAGAACCAGCTGGTTTGGGTGGGCCCAACTCTGATCGGTATATTCTTGACTCGAGGGGTGCTCTTGTGGAAAGACGAGCTGTTGTTTGTAGGGAGAGGCTCATTCTTGGTCACTGTCTTGTTCTATCACTGTTGGTTGTACGTGCAAGTAAGCTATCTTATAATACTTTTTGCCGTTTTAGTTCTTTTTCGTTTTTTCTCAGTTTCAGATGTTTGCATTTTTCGGTCTTATCAGTGTGTAAACTAAACTGGCGAGGTCATAAAGTGAGGGTGGATCTCTTGCTATCTGGTTGTACTTTCACATAAAGGATATAATTTTTATTTACTTGAGTGCTTTGCTTTCAGGCCCGAAAGATGTAAAAGATATTTATACAGTTTTAAAAGATAGCGTAGGGGATACCAGCGGCAGTACTGACATTGTAAAGAGCCAGGTATTTTTATGTAGTAACCATTGCGCATTGCATTACACTTTTTTTTACATCTTGTATTGGCTGCCTTGGTAACTGATTGTTCTTTTTTTTTCTTCTTCTTTGTTTGCAGATCACATATAGTCTTCTTTTCTCTCTTATAATTTCTTTAATATCAGATGCATTGGGTGCATCACCAGACCATATGTCTATCTTGTCTCAGGATACATCCTTTAGGCATGAATTCCATGAAACCGTAAGTGCAAAATCTCTCTGTTCTCTGCTGTTAATGTTTCTTTCGCCATAATTGGAAACGTGTTAGCTGAGTTTCTTCAATAGGTGATGGCAATAGGGAATGATCCCACAGTTGAGGGCTGCATGGTCTGTGTTAGACTTGCGTGGGCTGTACATTTGATGATAATACAAGAGACAACTGATGCAAGGGACACAAACAATGACGGTAGAATTAATTCATGTCTTGAAGTTGTTTTTTCGAGCAACGTTTTCCAGTTTTTTCTTAACACAGTTCTTCGAACGCCATCCTATCAGGTATGTTTCTGTGTTGAGTTTTTTTGTTATTTAAATTGGCAAGTCAACAAAACATAGTTTCATACTTTCATATATGTATTATATCTTTATATATTTAGGAATATAACCTTCATGTGGTTATTTGTTATACAGAATGATGATGAGGATATGATCTACATGTATAATGCATACTTGCACAAGCTGATAACATCATTTCTTTCGCATCCACTTGCTAGAGACAAGGTTAGTTATATATATATATATATAATTATATATCATATATTTTGACTTTTAAAACTTTAAAATCATCTACACTACACCTGATCTATTGAGCTTGAGTCATAAGAAAATGTCATGTCTGAGCTTGAACTGATGGTTTCACATTGTTGGTAAGGTGAAAGAAACAAAGGAGCAGGCCATGACCGTTCTCAGTCCATACAAAATGTCTGGTTCACATGATTTTGTTTTGGTTGGTAACAAGCATTCTCAACAAGCTTCTGAATCTCTCCCTCAAACTTTTGTTTCTCTCCTGGAGTTTGTTAGTGAAATATATGAGGTCAGCATACTATATTATTGGGTTCTCAACCAAAGATTCACATAGATTTGGAGTTATTTTTATTAGTACACATGTTAAGTAGTACTAGTTGTCCTTTCATGTATTCAAGTCCACTATCAATGTTTTACTCAAAAATTACTTCATAGCAGTGCTCCTTACACTTCTTGGTCTTACTACAGAAAGAACCTGAACTTTTATCTGGCAATGATGCTGTATGGACATTTGTAACGTTTGCTGGGGAGGATCACACTAATTTTCAGACACTTGTGGCATTTTTGAAGATGCTTAGTACAATGGTAGGTATATTTTGGCTTATATATTTAATATTGACAACATATTTATGGTCCATTATGTATTATCCATTTGACCCATCATCTTTTAGGCTTCAAGTGAGGAGGGTGCTTCCAAAGTGTATGAGTTATTGCAGGGCAGAACATTTCGCTCTATTTCTTGGAGCACTTTGTTTGATTGTTTGTCTATTTACGAGGAGAAATTCAAGCAATCATCTCAAAGCAGTGGCCCGTTGTTACCAGAAATACAAGAGGGAGATGCAAAAGCTCTTGTTGCTTATCTGTGTGTTCTTCGCAAGGTGTGTAGCTGTTTTTTTTGGTCATAGTTGGTCTTGTTTTTGTTACTTTTATGTTTTTTTTTTGAACGGCAGAAAGAAATTATATTAATAATTTACCTCGTACAGCTACAAAAAGTTTACCTCATACACATGAACTTGACTAAGTAGGTCACATTCTTGGTTGACAGGTATTGGAAAATGGGAATCCTATTGAAAGAAAAACATGGTTTCCTGATATTGAGCCATTATTTAAGCTTCTTAGTTATGAAAATGTGCCTCCATATCTGAAGGTTGGTTTATCTCTACGAAACTCAAAAGTTCATTTGGAATTTGACTGCTTACTATCTCTTAAAATGTTTTTTGTTGTGTTGTAGGGGGCATTGCGAAATTCAATATCAACTTTTATTCATGTTTCCCCAAACCTAAAAGATACTATTTGGGGTTTCCTTGAGCAGTATGATTTACCAGTAGTAGTTGGACCTCAAGCTGGCGAAATAATGGGATCCCAGGTTGGTCTTGCATAATCATTGAAAACTAGCGAATACTTTACAAAAGAAACATGAACCTTGGACTGCAAGTTACACACTTTGATAATGAATTGACCCTGACAGGTTTACGATATGAGATTTGAGTTAAATGAAGTAGAAGCAAGAAGTGAGCATTATCCATCCACAATCTCATTCCTTAATCTGTTAAATGCTCTCATTGCTGAAGAAAGGGATGCAACGGATAGGGGACGTAGGTAATGTTTCATGTTCTACAACGTTTTCTCCTGCCATAGTTCTTGCGTCATACTTAAGTTTAATGTTTGGCAGGTTTATAGGCATCTTTCGATTCATATATGATCATGTGTTTGGGCCGTTTTCCCAGCGGGCCTATGCAGACCCTTCTGAGAAATGGCAGTTGGGTGTTGCATGTCTCCAACATTTTCAAATGTACGGTACTGTTTCAACTTTGAAGTGCTGTTATAGTTATTTTGGTGGTTCTAACTTTTGTAGTAAATGAGTAATGGTGATCTTTATACTTATACCTTCTTAATAAATGCAGGATATTGAGTATGTATGACATAAAAGATGAAGATGCAGACATAGTGGCAAGTCAAACACAGCTCATGGCACCACAATCAACTCCGCTCCAGATGCAGCTTCCTGTCATAGAATTGCTCAAAGTAAGTCGATTTGTTCTTTTATCTGATTTATTTTTCAAGTAACTACATCCAGTGTACTTGCTACTCATTTGTTTATCTGGTTTTTTGATTCTATATATGTCCACATCCATATCCTCATTTGTGATGTTTGCAGGATTTTATGAGCGGGAAGACTGTATTTCGAAATATTATGGGTATTCTTTTACCTGGAGTGGATGCCATAATTGCTGACCGAACCAATCGTACTTACGGTTTAATCCTAGAAAAAGCTGTGCTCCTATCTCTGGAAATTATAATCCTGGTTTTGGAGAAGGATTTATTAGTTTCTGATTTTTGGCGTCCCCTTTACCAGGTTAGCAGGAATCAAATTTAAGAGGCTGAAAGTTTTAATATTTGGGTTGTGCTGATAATATCATTAACAATATCTAGCTTTATACTACTATATTGCAATCACTTATTATTATATGGTTAAACTTCTTATACTAACATATTTCATTGTTTGTTCCTGGGCAGCCTTTTGATGTTATACTTTCTCAAGATCATAATCAGATTATAGCTTTGTTGGAATATATCAGATATGATTTTCATCCACAAATTCAACAACTCTCCATAAAACTAATGAGCATCTTGAGGTATCCCTTACTAACATTTCTGATTTTCTATTTTGTTCTTTATGGTAATTGTGACCGATTTATGGGTAAATGGTTACTTTTTTCTCTAACGGGTCAAATTAAAATATCAATGAAACCTGAAATGGGCGGGCCAAAACAGCCAAAGTTGTATTTTAATGTACAAAAAGATTTTCTAAGGCGTTTTATGTCAGATGACTTAGCTTATTATCATAGCTGTATGGTTTTCGCTATCATAGCACATTAGTTGATAAAAGTTCAAAAGAAAGTACAGCAAACTGTTTCTTGGTCAGCCCTATCTGTATCAACCTGCAGTTGAATTATCCTTAATGACTTGAATGGCTCCACCTGTTTTGTACTATTGCGCAACCCATCCAATCTGCCTATTTTGCCACTTGTATATGTGACCGAAAAGTGACCTTGTTCTTTGCATGTGATAGCTCTCGCATGGTTGGGTTTGTACCTTTACTACTAAAATCCAACTCTGCTGGTCTTCTGGTTGAAGATTATGCTGCTTGTCTAGAGCTGAGATCAGAAGGATGTCAAGTTATAGAAAACAGCTCTGATGATCCGGGTGTGCTTATAATGCAAGTTAGTATATTTGTCCTTGCCTTGGTTTTATTTTTTGCCGATGATGTGGAAATTAATTCTAAACTAAATTCTTTTCCTCCGCTTTGCAGCTTCTAATTGATAATATTAGTCGCCCAGCCCCCAACATAACACATTTTCTGCTTAGATTTGATCTTGATTCTCCTGTAGAAAGAACGGTGTTACAGCCAAAATTTAATTACAGGTATCTTTCTAATAAAACTTTGGATTATGTAATTTTCAACTTCATTGTGTCATATATATTGTGTTATTTTAATTATATCTGTGGTATCAGTTGTTTGAAGGTTATTCTTGATACTCTGGAAATGCTACCAAAGCCTGATATTAATTCAATGCTTCATGAGTTTGGATTTCAGGTTGTTTTTTCAGCTACTTATAGATATATTTTAACACCCTATGTCTTTTGTTACTTATAAAGACAAGTTGTGTGCTCCTGCAGCTGCTTTATGAATTATGTTCAGATCCACTCACAAGTGGTCCTACCATTGATCTACTTAGTACAAAAAAATATCAATTTTTTGTAAAGGTACGTGCTACCCCCAGTCTCCTATAAATGGATATATATATATATCTCCACTAATTGTACAACTGACTTATTTAGCATCGACATTGCAACAGCATCTGGATAACATTGGTCTCGCACCACTACCAAAAAGAAATAACACTCAGCCACTTCGAATCAGCTCTCTGCATCAGGTTTGAATTAGGATACCCCTGTATGCTGATTGCTTTAAAATTATAAAGTTCATTCTTTTAGATAATAATTATTTGTATGCAGAATTTTGAAATGTTTGTAGAAATTCATCCCCTCTTTCTCTGAACAATTTTGTCTCAAGTCTTTGGATCTATTGTTGCATTGTTTCATTGTTCATACGTGATGTTTGATGGAGAAAACAACTATGCATATACCAAAATGGTGTCTATAAAGATTCATTTTACACACTTTTTAATCCAAAAGGAAAATTAATCTTTTAAAATCATAGACTTTATGATTAGTTAAGAATATCTATGCTGCCAATAATAGTAATATTCATATTGAGGTGTATCTGTGGACTGATACACTTCACGAAGCAGATTTCTTCTTGCTATCATGGTTTTATGGTGGCAAATCAAGATACTTGGCAGCCATACCTTCCCCACCCCACTCACACCCACTCACAACCCACCAAAAAAAGGATTTCTTGTTTCTTCCTGTTTTTGTTTAATATTTCGACTGAAGTAAAGCGTTTTCCTCTATGGTTCAGAGGGCTTGGTTGTTGAAGCTTTTCGCACTTGAATTGCACATAGGCAATGTGACATCCTCCACCCATCGAGATGTGTGTCACAATATTATTGCTCACCTGTTTGGTCAAGGTGAAACTGGATACTACAGTGATAATAATATTCTTCTACTTCAAGGTAGTCCTGAAGATTCTGCAAATAGAGCCATTGGCAGGAGCAAGGTACACTGCCCACTTTTGGTATTACTGGCATGTGTTAGCTTTATTTATGAGTAAAATTTTAAATTCAATTTATTGCATTTTGAGGGCAGGTGTTAGACTTGCTTGAAATAGTTCAGTTTAGATCTCCAGATATAACAATGAAGCATTCAGAGGTTCTTTCTCACACAAAGTTTGGACCTGTGGTAAGCACCAAGTTATTATCTTAATTTTAATCTAAAATCTTATGTCTTTAACTGTCATGTTATCTTTAATTCCTTTCGATAGGCTGATGATATACTTGGGAATCCATCAACTCAAGAAAAAGGAGGTGTCTATTACTATTCAGAACGTGGTGATAGGTTGATTGACCTAAATGCATTCCGAGACACACTTTGGCAGGTAACTTATTTGGTTTACTTTAATTTAATTTATGTTGACTTTGACTTCTTTGCTCTTTTATTATCTGAGTATCCACTGCTTTTGTGCTTTCTTCAGAAGTGCAATTTTGACAATCCACAGCTGAGCTCCTTTGGCAGTGAAGCCGAGCTCAATGAAGTAAGAAGTGCCGTGCAGCAGTTACTTCGATGGGCATATAAACACAACAAGAACCTTGAAGAGCAGGCTGCACAACTCCATATGTTAACAAGCTGGTCACAAATTGTTGAGGTGAGTTATCAAATTTTCATTTGGTTTATAATTTATTTGGCTGACACTGTTGTCTAGATTAACAACTTATGTATATGATCTGTTGATCAGATTGCAGCTTCAAGAAGGATATCCCCGACAGAAAATCGATCCGAAATATTGTTTCAGTGCGTCATCTTTCTCTCTCTCTTGATAAATGCTATACATAATCCCTATAATGTCGTGTTGTAACGTTTTTTTTAATTTGCCAATAGGTTGCTTGATGCATCTTTAAATGCCTCCAGCTCTCCTGACTGTTCGCTAAAGATGGCACTGATTTTAACTCAGGTATTTTATTTTTGTTACATACTGTAACTAGCATAATATTTATGTGGTTTTCCCTTTTATACCTCAGAGTGCTGCTTATATATTTTTTTTTATATCTCAAGGTTTCCATCACATGCATGACTAAACTACGCGATGAGAGGTTTGCTGGCCCAAGTGTGTTGAACTCCGACACTGTTACGTGCCTTGATGTTATAATGACAAAACGACTGTCGAATGGTGCATGCCATTCTATCTTGTATAAGATTATGATGGCAATCCTGAGACATGATACATCAGAAGCATTGAGGAGACGGTATAATTATTATTGAAATTCTTCTTCTGCTTATGATATTTTGTATCAAGGCTGAGTCTCGTTAATCTATTCAAATTGTAGCCAATACACATTACTTTTAAGCTACTTCCAGTATTGTCAGCATATATTGGATCCAGACGTCCCTACTACTGTTCTGCAATCATTGTTGATGGATGAGCAAGAGAGTGGAGATTTGGATCTGGGGAAGGTATGGAGATAATGACTTGTTTGTTATCATCAACTCCTACATGATTATTACTAGTACATTGGTGTATATTTGTATACCAATTGGCATTTGAGATAGAAACATTGGAGGGTACTTCAAACTTTTGGAGCACTTTGTTACATTCTTAAATGACTAAAATTTTTAATGAATGACGAAGGCTACATTTTTTCCATTTCTTCAGATTGACCAGGATCAGGCTGAGCTGGCACGTGCAAACTTATCTATTATTAGAAAAGAAGCTCAATCAATATTAGATTTGGTAACCCCCTACTATTTGTGTTTATGTTCTGGGATGTTGTATATTACTGTGGTAAAAACAGTTTCTGTTAGTTAATTGTGTATCACATTTATATACTCTTTTGCATATATATAGCTACATACATTCTTGTACACATCTTAAATTATTGTCATCATTTCTTTAATTAGATCTTATAGTTTTTATGTTTCAGATTGATGTCATCACGTCTTTAATTATCTGTCATCTCTTAATCTTTGCATCGCGTAATAGCATTAGTACTTTATTTAATGATTACATCAGTACTTTATTTAATAATTGCATCTAAGTTCATTGTTCACCAATTCCACTGATGTGTAGGCCATTAAAGATGCAACTCAAGGCAGTGAATCTGGAAAGATAATGGCCCTGTTTGTTCTGGATGCATTGATTTGTATTGATCACGAGAAGTTTTTCTTGAGCCAACTTCAAAGTAGAGGCTTTCTTAGGTCTTGTCTCATGAGTCTCAGCAACATTTCATATCAGGTTTGTGCTCACCATCCAGTTTCGCTTCAATTTGTTGTTTTCGATATGTTTGTTGATTCATATTTTTATTTGGTAGTGTCTGTTGCCTTTATGTCAACATAATAAATGTATTTGTTGTTTTCTATTTAAAGGATAGCATGCACTCAATAGATCCATTGCAGCGGCTGTGTGCTCTTGAGGCAGAATTTGCTTTACTATTGAGAATTAGCCACAAGTATGGTAAATCAGGGGCTCAGATTCTTTTCTCCATGGGTGCATTTGAACATATTTCGACATGCATGACACAAAACATGCAAGTCAAGGTTAGTTTCTGTACTTTATCTGCTTAAAGTTTAGATTTTTTTCTTTCTATTCTTTCTTCTATTAAAATTAAAGCCAAATTTGTACACAGGGGAACCTTAGGCGCTTTGACACCAATTTCGGGAAAGATTCATTTGCTGATGTTCACAGACAAAGAATGGTCGTTTCTCCATCACTTCGATTAGTTTTCTCGTTGACCTCATTGATAGAAACAACCGACTTCTTTGAGGTATGCTTCTTGCTTTCTACTAGATTTTTTATGTATGGTATCAACATATATGTTATTTGCAGGTGAAAAACAAAATTGTTCGCGAAGTTGTTGACTTTGTTAAAGGTCATCAACTACTTTTTGATCAAGTTCTTCGCCAAGATGTTTCTGATGCTGATGAATTGGCTATGGAACAGATGAACCTTGTTGTTGGTATACTTAGCAAGGTTTGCATTCTGGCATTATATCTTTATAAATAATTAGTTTGTCAAATATGACAATAACTTATTTTATTTGTTTTAATAATAATTTAATATACTCACTTGGTGCTACTTTTCATCTGTTGGACCCCGTTATTCTCAGTTTTATGTTTCTTACGGATCAGTCGTTTACACTATAGGTTTGGCCTTATGAGGAAGGTGCCGAGTACGGTTTTGTTCAAGGACTTTTTGGGTTAATGCACTCTCTTTTTTCCCGTGACTCTACATCTCTTTCTTCAGCTCAAACAGTAAGCTCTATTTAATTTCCTGTAATAGTTGAGCATTAGTGGTGACATAAACTTTCAGTATCATCATATCTGATCATATTTTTTCGCTCTGCAAAGGATTTTCAGAGACAGAGGATGTCGGAATTAAATGCATTTCGCTTGTGCTTCAGCCTTAGCTCCTATCTGTATTTTCTTGTTAAAAGGAAATCTTTGAGACTTCAGGTGTGTATTGACTTGATAATATAAAATTCCTTTTTTTTTTGACAAATTCGTCTGACCACAATGTTATGCCCAGATTTCCAACAATTCAACTGATTATAGCTCGCCCGCTGGACAGCAACAACCAACCTTAAGCCTACTTGGTTTCCTTTTGAACTCTGTGACCACTGCTCTTGAAAATGCCGCTGAGGAAAAATCATTATTGCTTAATAAGGTTGCCAGTCTTCATATTTGCATCATCTATTACTGCCATGTTAGCATACACCTGTGCTTAATTAATTTCTGATGCAGATTCAAGACATAAATGAACTACCACGACAAGAAGTCGATGAAATTATTAAGATGTGTGTTCTTGAAAATCAAGTTGCATCATCAGACAATATTCAGAAAAGGTATCAGCGTTGCTGGAATTTATTATATTTCTATTGTATTTTATATGGTATTTGATGGTTTTGACTACTGATGCAGGAGGTACATTGCAATGGTAGAAATGTGTCGGGTGGCCGGAAACAGGGATCGACTTATTATTCTGGTGCTTCTGCTTGCAGAGAACTTGCTGAACATTTTTCTTATCCATTTTCAGAACAGGTTTACTCATAGCTGGTCAAGATTTTATCTAAATCAACTATTTCTCTTTAAATATAATGATTGATTAATATTGTTTATCTGACAAGTTTTGACTTTTCTTGGCAGTTCAATATCTGATTCTAGTCAAGCTGTCAAGACACTTGCATATGGTTCAACCGGAGAAGTTGGCGAAGACCTAGAGTCGTTTTGTTCAAAACTCATTCCAATTCTAGAAAGACTTGAATTGCTAAAAGAGGTATGTTTGTTGCATCTTATTAGTTTGCTTTTTACCTGTTCTCTCAACTTTATATTGTTATATAACGCGTCACCTGTGTGGTTCTTGTGTTTGCAGGATAAAGTGGGTCATAACCTCAAAGTGTTCCAGAGATTAGCGAGTTCTTTGAAGGAACTGACGATTCAAAAGTTAGCACTGTGAAAGGGTTGATGGATTTCCTCAAGTCTATAGTATTCACGGGTATGAATGTCCTGTTAGGTCTTCTGGCTGGCCCTGGTGCTTGAAATGTTGTATCATGTATGATATTTTTGCACTTAATTTATAATTTTATAAAGAGCAGATAAAAAGATAGATGCAACATTAATGGGATATGCATGTCTACGCCCTTGTTTTTTTCTTGAACACTTGGTGCAACGTGAGCACCTCAAACGGCGTACCATTTTATATTCCTTTCTCAGTCGTGTGTTACCTAAGTTGACTCCCAAATGTGATATAGCCAATATTCTCGCATCGATTCTCACTAATTGCAATAGAATGATTCCTAAATTTTGTATCCTCTTTATGTGATGATATAATCTGCTTCATTCCTTTTTATTTAAAATTCATCTCCATAATCACATTTTATTTTATTTATAACCATACGTATGTTGTATATTATCTTTATCTATTTAATGTAATAAATTAATGACAAAGTAAAATAGTTAATAATGAATATATATAGTTGAATTAAAATGATAAAGTGGTTTTTAGAAGAGTGAATAATGATACTCCAAATATATATGAAGGATATTCAAACTCCTCTAAAAATTTCTCCATACTAGAAGACATGGTTGGAAACAAGATGTCTTATTTTTATTGTTGTAATCATAATGATTTTGATGTTCATCGAGGATCCAATCTCACATATATAGCTATTTGTTTCTTTAAACATATGCAGTAAACATCATAAACAAAACCTGGAACCCGGAACAGCTAAAATTTACTCTCTGTGTTCTCGTACCATTGAGTTTCCACATCTAAATCGCTGCTACTACTTCGGGCCACTAGTCTTTGAAGGGCCAGCTCGTTCCACCATAACATCATATAATTGTTTCCCATTCTAATCATCAACCAAAACAACGATTATCAAAAACGCACATTCATAAAAAAAATGCAAAAGTTCTTGTATTTATTAATTGAATACTTACAAAAATCACTGGGAAAAAGTGGACTTGTCCTTCAGGTTTTGTTTGTGATTCTTTGAAGTAAACCAGTATCGGGAAACTTGGCCACCAGAGCTCCCAGTTTACGAATGATGAGTACCTGTCATAATGTCAGTTCTCATGGCAATTGTTTATTTACAAATCTAAGCAAATATATACTCACTTCCAACGATTTTTGCCACCAACAAACACATTTTCGCCTGAATCGTCAAGCTCTTTTCCTACTTTCACTTCCTTCAGTTGTAAAATGCAAGAAAATCAAAGATTTACCTTTCGATGTATGCATTGTAAGTATATATATATATATGTCTCTAGTTTTTCATGTAGTTACTCGGGTTCAAAACTTCACAATATAGTTATAAAGGATGTACATGTATGTAACTTTGTTTTCTGCAAACAAAAATCACCCAAAAAGTTTCGTTATGTGTATTAATAATAGAAGTAAAAAGGGACTAGGGCACAAACCAGAGCTTCATCGTCAAAGACAAACCTCACTCTAGTTGTCTGTACAAGAAATGACACAAAAAAACTGTTAAGCCTGTCAATTCAAAAACCTCATAAGCTATGTACATACTAATAGAGCGTTTCAAGAAAGTTAGTTTTATCTAAAGTTAAAGAACATTCATCCCCCATGAATAAGATGTATAACTAATTTGTCGATTTTAAGCCCATCCTTCGGATCTTATGGTGACAATGAGTAATCTTTAAGTTCATAATAAAAGGATGCACAATATTATAAGTAATAGCAGAAAATGCAAGTCGCTATCACCTGAAAAAGTAGAAGTAAACCAAGAAGACCGACAGGAGCAGCTGCTATCAGATTATCTCCATAGACTAAACCACCAGCTACACCTGTTACATCGATGTTTTAACACAAAGTATCAGAACTTCCTGGGAGTGTTAAAGGAAATGAAGATGAAAGAGTATATAACATAACCATCTCATAGTATTTTCTGATTATTATAAATAACATTATGCAAAGTTGTCAAATGAAAAGATTACGGAATCAGTACAAACCAAGAAAAACAATCGGTATTCGGTAATCCGGATCCGGGATTACAGTTTCTCTCTTGATTACCTTGGCCTTCTTACCAACTGAAAACTAATAAACACAGCAAAAAGAAAAACACAAAAGTTATCATAAACATCAAAAACAAAAAATCCATTCCAATTTCAAAACTGAGTTTTTCAAGAAGACAAACATTTGGCATCACTTAATCTTTCATCACAAACCAAAAAATTAGTAAAAAATCAACTATATGTACAATTCCATGTGTGTATACATATGATACACAAAAATGGATAACCGGCCCATCATCAATTCATCACCATCACTGACTAGTCCCACTGCTAACATGAAAAAAAAAGGTAAATTGTTTAACACTATAGTAGATGACATGAGGCGGGATTTGAACCCCTGACCTCCCGCTTGGCCGCTTTTATGCCTCATGTCCTCTAGCACTAGGCTACCATCGTGGGGACGACATGTCTACATGCAGGGGCGGATCCAACATGTTGGGGGTGGGGGGCTTCCTCAAAAGAAAAGGCTCAACTAAATTTATTTTTTCTAAAACCCCTAAAAACCCTTCTTTTCTCTCAAAATCTAAAGCTTATGATGAAAGTTTTTTGACAACTCACAGTTTCACACACACACGTAACGTATTTTGTTAATTTTTTTTTGACAATTCACACACACAGGTTCTTCGGTTTGTAAAAACCCCCCCTCCCCTACCTCAAATCTCTGGATATCCGCACTGTCTACATATGATAGCACAAAAGAACAAGCAATCTTACCAATAAAGTGATTGTATTGCTACTTCTGGTGCAAGTATAAGCAGCATTATTATTTCTTTTAGTAAACCAACACTCAGAAAGCAAATTGCCACAAAAGGAGCTCTGAAATTTCCTCACAGTGCTACCTGATTACATAAATCGACTAACATTATACCATCCAAAATTTTATGAATGACAAGAAAATATATAAATGATCTACAAACACAACAACGATATCCAATCCCGTTGCCGGGTGAGGGGACGTCGGATGCCATGCCATACCTCTACCCGAGGGTAGAGAAACTGCAACCAAAAATTATTTACAAACACACATTTGCTCAACTAGAGTTGTTTCAACATAAAAATAAAAAAAATCAAGATTTGTGAGCATAATACCAAATTCTATAAAAATTTCAAAATTTCAAGTTCATGGTGTAATACCTGAATCTTATAGTGCATAATTTAAAGAACCCAAGTTGAATTTGAACTTAAAGAGACTTACTTTGGATGGAAAGACATCTGGGAGACAATAACAGTGTGCTCTCCATTTTTATTTCTTGCAATTAATATTGTGTGTTTCTATTTTGAACAACAGAGCTAAAAACACAAGATTGTGTTATGTAGAAATGGGTGGATGATGGGTTGAGCTTGGGGGGTTGGTTTAGATAGCTCAATTGACAAAAATAACCTTTGGGCTTTTGGATTTTTAGTGATCAATATTGAATATTATTGACTTTCTATGGGTATTAAAAAATTCTTTTGTTTTTCTTTATGGTATTAAGAATTTTACAATCAATTAGATAATGCACACAAAGATTTGAGCATTCGTTGGACCTGTGCATCTATTAATGCGATTAGTGCATCGATAAAGGATGTATGTGCATAGACATAAATTTTTTAACAGAAAATATCAAGATATATATGATAAGAAAATCATCCGTATTGTAATTGTTTAATGAAATAAAAAATTCCATTTTGATCAATAAACATGTTTGAATCATTTGGATTTGAGGGGGCAACACATGTTATAGGTGTTTTATAGAATTATTGGTGCCGCCTATAGCATCAAGACATGTGGGAAAAACCAAGGATGCATTTGCCAGTTGAGTTAGCTTTATTTGCGAAAGAGAGAATCTAATAATATAACTAGGTAGATCACGCCGTGCAAATTTGTGCTGTTGCATGCTTTTTTTAACGAATACGTTGCTCTGTTTCTGCAGATCATGATATCTAATATGCATCTGTTTTAGCCTCTGACTCTGCCTTTTTGAAGTGCTCGTATCAATACTAAACAAAAAATTCTAACTGCAAATACATCACAAATAATTTAACCAATTCATTAATGATTAATATATAATCGTGTTGCTTCACTAACCATATATGCGTCGCATAATTGTTTAGATTAATTGTAATGTGAAAATCACTTGAATGCTCGGAGTCCACATCTTTGAGTAGCTCTTCACCATATGTGTCACAGTTTCAGCATATGTTTCTTTTGTATCTTTTTGCGCTGAGCTCCGTTTCTACGGGGCAGAGTATCAATGATCAATGCCTCATTTGTTCCCCAACCTACAAAAAATAAATTTAGTCATCATATTTGATCGAAGAAATTATTATTCTGATAAAATAAATTTTACAATCGAGAGAAGAAATATTACTTAAATGGCACTCATATTCGGTTGCAAAATGATTGATGGTACAATATATCATAGGCTTGGGTGGATAGTATATACATATATGGTGCATGATGCTATTATAAGTACACTTGATACATATCTTTAAGATATAGTGTATTGGTGAGACTATATATATTTCCCCTAGCAGTAGGAGGCCACCTTTTTTTTCCTTTACAGATCTCTCCTTTCACTTGAGGTTAATTACCAGCTAATTCATCAAATGAAACTTCTATCTAGTCTAGTCTTTTCTAAACAAAATCATACTGTAACTTTGAACTTTTCACGTGGTCAAGAAGTCTAAAAAAAACGTGTGTGTCAGATAAAACTGGGGTACTAAAGTTAATTATAATTATTCATGTATATATGTAGCCGGGGAATTATGAGAGTCTCCTTAATTTGTAATCATAATTGGGTAACCATATATATAGTTAATTAGTTAAAGCAATCCAGTACGTTACTTATAAAATTCATCTTCTTCACACAATTAAAAGTTTCCCCTGTACGTAATCTTCATCCAAAGTTCATATATAAAACCCTTCGATCAGTCGACCTTTCTAACCTACTAACGACTCATCAAGATTTATTTAGCATTATATATGTGCATAAGAAACCCAGTGTCGTCAGCCCCAAATTTGTGACATTTTCAAGAAACAAAAATTACCTTTAAAAAGAGCATTGGTAAATGATGTTGCAATTATATGTGAGATTTTATCGAATAGTTTGTTGGTGTGCAAAAACCAAATCCTTCAATTTTAAAACAAACCAAAACTTCTGTACGTCTTTATTTGAGTGAGTAATCAGTGATTCAGTAATCCATGTAGTCAATAAAATGAAGCGTAAATGTGAGCCAAAAAGGAAAAACTATAATAGTAATAACAGTAATAATAAAATATAGATAATATCTCGGTTTCCTACCAATTTCTCATAATTTCATGAATTTCTAATAAAAGTGATGTTTAAATATTAAAAATAAAATAAATAATAATAATAATAAATTTATAGTTAGCATTATCTATCTTTAACTTTATCTTTACTACGAAGTACATTATAAAAATTTATCCACCTTGTTGAAAAGTTATAAAGTGTCTCCATGTGAAAATACCAAATAACCCTTAATAAACCCCCTATGAAAAGAGTTGTAAAAAATTACCTGATTGTCCTTAATGAACTAATTTACACCCTAAACCCTTATTTATTAAAATATCTCAACTACCACCTTCATATCAATTTCATTTACATCAACCTACACCACTCGCCGCCGCCGCCACCACTAGACCGCCGTCGCCGCCACCGTCACCCCATTGCGCAGGTACCCTTCTAGTATACATATAAAAATGCAATAATTAATTTTGCAAATGGTTACAAAAGAATAACAAGTGTTTAACTCAAAAAGATATAATTTTTTTTTTTAATTTTTGTAATTTCCATGTGAATCCTAATTTTCAATTGATAAATGTTACGCTGATTTCATTCAACAAATTTCTACCAACTAAGAGATTTTGGAGAATAAAAGAACCAAACTTTTACCGGAACAACTAAAAAGGTCCAAGTGTTTGGTTTCTCAAACATAGAATGTGGTTCCATCCATGCCATTGGTTGGCTGTTGGTCCAACTCTCTTACTTTTATTTTATTATTTTTATTGTTTTTTTTACATTTTTCAATAAATAATTTTTTTAATATATATAGTAACTATTATTCATGTATGCTCCATAAATTGTGGGGAGACCAAAGTACAAACATATAAACTATATTACACCAATCATTCCATTTTATCGATATAAAAGATGTTTTATTTCTATACAATAAGTACCCAAATGACTTAATATTAAAAACAATCTTCTCGGGAGTCGGGACAAACCATGATGTTAGAGAACCTTTTGTCATTTCACTCGCTAAAAACAATTGGTTGGCTGTTGGTCCAACTCTCTTACTTATACAAATTTCACTTCTCTGAAATTTGTAGTATAACTATTTTTTTTAACACTTATTTTGCTGTGGAGTTGTGTCTTTAGATATTGTCTGAAACCCATAAAAGTTGAAATTAAATATAAAAGAAAGGTTAAAAAGAAAAATGAAGAAGTTAAAAGTGTAAATTAAAATGTGTATAGGATTTAAAATAATATTTGTGTTAAATTAGGATTCAAGTTTAAAATGTTACCATAGTTTGCGAGGTAAATGAAATCTGAGTGGTATTGGCAACACGACATCATTTTCGTTACAATCTTAATCTTAATCTTAATCTTATCTTAATCTTAATCTTATCTTAAATCTTAATCTTAATCTTTATCTTCTTTATATATACTAAAAGACAACTGACTTAACCCCAATTGATTTTCGATTCATTTATATTAAGTTATTAAACATATGACTAAATTATGTTATTTGAAAAAAATAAATACAAGTCGACCAAATTTATTAATTTGGATTAACTATGGAATATTGGTAGAATTATTTATTTATTAATTATATTAATAATTATAAAAAAAATATCATTAATTTACACTTTTTTGTTTTTCATTACTAATTTACACCTTCTAGCTTTTCGTAAAAAGAGTAAATTTTATTAAATACAAATTATATTACTCGGTATATCAACAATATATCAAAAGAAATTTGTTAACATCTATATTAAAACAAACTTTCACATATATTTATTAACTAGATTTTTGTCCCGTGTATATACACGGGCAGACACAAAACATTATATTTTAAAAACATTATAAAAATTAATATTTCGTTACGAAATTCATATGAATTAGATGAGTCTTACTACATGTTAAAGTATTATATATTTAAGGATTGTAAACATTGTTATATCATTATTTATTTAACTTACTTATTAGATTTTGGTATCGTATATACATACGGTAGGTTAAAATAACTGTATTAAATTTTTAAAAATAGTTTTATACATATATAATATTTCCGATTTATATACTCATTGAAAATGTAAGTTAGCATATAGTTTTAATATTTTATGAAAGAAAGAAAGAGTTATAAATAATATGTTGAAAAAATTTAATTAATTAAATGATGAAAAATTAAAAAAGTTCTCAAGTTGATGATTAAAAAATGCATAATTATAAATTAAGTATTTAGTGAAATTTTTTCTTTTAAGAGCTAAAAAGTATAAATTATGGATGGAAAACAAAAAAGTGTAAATTAGTGAGACTTTTTCTATAAATACTAATATAATAATATAATTGGATAATGATTATTAGGAATTTTAACTTTTAATATTATATTATAATTAGATTAATAATGACATCATCAATGTTAATTTTTTTAAACATAATTTAGTCACATGTTTAATAACTTAATCTAATGAAATCGAGAGCTGTAATTGGTCAATTGAGATTAGGTCAGTTGTCTTTTAGTATATATTAAGATTAAGATTAAGATAAGATGGGAAAATCATCGGTGCAGCGGGTTGCACCAATTTTTTGGTGCAGCTGCTGCATATATGATTTCCCCTATTAAGATTAGGATTAGGATTAGGATTATTAGGGGTTGGGGGTGGGGGGCAAAAGGTACTTAAATTTAAACTTTTGTTGCTGTTGTAATCATCACCAATTAATTTACCATCACACCATATAAGGCAAAATTATGATATATTTTAGAAAGACATAAAAACCATATAACGCCCAATATATCCTCTCCGATCATCATCACAGCAGCTTAATTAAGGTTTGAATTCTGTTTATTGGCTTTGTCTTTTCATAAGTCTTTTTACGAAAGAAATAAAAAAAAAATGCAGGGAAGGATTCTGGTGCTCGTGTCCGCATATGGTTTTTATGCATCACTTTGTAAAAACTGATACATGATCATATCATAATGTAAAATATAATGCATTAAACACGTGTGTAACCATATTTAATGCTTACATATACATATATACATACAATATAATGATATATATTCTTAAAATCCATCCTGGCCCAGAAAACCGATCACACTATACATACATACAATATATTTAATGCACGATAGTAAAATGGTTATAGTTTGATACAGTATTTCGTTTATGTTTTTATTTGTTTTGTTGGACATTAATTAATCTATATTTAGGTGTGATATACAGGCGAGGACTTGCTGTAACCATGTCGAGATTACGGATAATCTTCCTTGTTTTCGTATTCTGCTTTCGGATCTTTATCTTGGCTGACATGAGGACAGTTCAAAGCCCATCTTTGTTACGGTTTGATAACACGAATGGCCAGTTTAAGATTCTGCAGGTGGCTGATATGCACTATGCTGATGGAAAAACGACACCCTGTGAGGATGTGTTGCCTCAACAGTTTCCTTATTGTTCTGATCTAAACACGACCTTTTTTCTTAATCGAATGATCCAAGCCGAGAAACCTGATCTCATTGTCTTCACTGGTGATAACATCTATGGGGCTGATACTACTGATCCTGAAGCTTCAATGAATGCGGCATTTGCTCCTGCTGTAGCATCAAACATCCCATGGGCTGCTGTGTTAGGGAATCATGATCAAGAATCTACTTTGTCAAGGGAAGGTGTCATGAAATATATTGTGGGAATGGAACAGACGTTGTCTGAGTTAAACCCTCCTGGGGTTGGATATATCGATGGTTTTGGAAATTACAATCTTGAAGTACATGGAGTTGAAGGGTCTGGTTATGAGAATGCCTCGGTTCTTAACTTATATTTTCTTGACAGTGGTGACTATTCTACGGTTCCTTCGATTCCTGGCTATGGATGGATTAAGCCGTCTCAACAGTTTTGGTTTCAACAGACTTCTATGGAGCTTCAAAATAAGTCAAAAGCGATTGGGATGGCTTACTTTCATATTCCGTTGCCTGAATATGCAATGTTTGACTCCTCAAATTTTACAGGTGTGAAACAAGAAGGGATTAGCTCTGCTTCTGTTAATTCGGGCTTCTTCACGACATTGGTGGAAGCAGGTGATGTGAAGGCGGTTTTCACTGGTCATGATCATATTAATGACTTTTGTGGTGAACTGACTGGAATTCATTTATGCTATGCTGGAGGATTTGGGTATCATGCATATGGGAAAGCTGGATGGTCAAGAAGGGCAAGGGTTGTTGCCGTTTCTTTAGATAAAGAGTTGGATGGTAGTTGGGGAACAGTTGGTTCTATTAAAACATGGAAACGTCTCGATGATGAGAAGCTAACTGTTATTGATGAACAAGTACTTTGGATCAAGAATGTCTGGGAATTTTAGAAAGAAGGAAAAAAGTGCTGTTTGAATCATCCGGAAAATCTAATCAATACTTGTACCAGTTATAAATCAAACATATCAAGAGAAAAACGACAAACTCATGCTAAGTTGTATAAGAATGTTATTGTGTATTATAGTGAGTTGATAAAGGAAATTTCTATCATCGATGAATTTATCATGCTCTATGTGTGTTCAAGGTGTCATTTTTTACATGAAGGGTCAATAGATAGCAGGATTGAAGCTCTCTCATAATAGTCATCATCAACTTTGATCTTTTTGGTTAGTTCTCATCTATTCTCTATAACAAAGCTAGCTGTTCGTAGATGGTTTATATTTAATAGTCTTGTTTTGTTTTGCCTGTCAAAGAAAAAGGCCTTGGTATGAATTGTATTCTGTTGTGTTAGAAAATTAGTAGTGTAAATTTCCCTAAAGATAATAGGTAGCATCTTCCTGTGGCATAAACTAGTCAATTGCATAGGCTTGGATGAAAAAGACAGATTATGATGAGTAACTTTCTTGTTATTTCAGAACATATTCTATGTATCTTTCTGAGTGATGGTATACAGGTTATGATACAAACTATGCTCAAATGGTGACAAAAAAAACAATTATGCTATAGCATCGCATCGTTTTGCATAATTTTTCTAGTTTGGTATTCTCTTTTGAAGTAACTAAAGGTGGCAATGTGGGCGGGTCGGGTAAGAAGTGAAAAATTGGAACCGGCTGCACCTTGTTCATTTGACCCACAAATAAAATCATTTTTGTCCTTATTTATATTTTTATATTACAAATGTAAATTGCGATACAAGAACTGTAGTATCAGGATCTATTCCATGTGCCTCCAGTACTTTGAATGAAACGATATAGGTTTTAAATGTATAAAATGGACTTCGTAGCTGTCAACCTGTTTGACACCTTGACCCGTTCCCGTTTTAGTAAACTTCCTTGATTTGATCTGTTAGAGATAACATATGACCCAAATCTTTAAATGAGTCAAAATTGCCACCTCTAAGACTAGACTAATCAACAAAACTGAACAATTTGTATGCATGTATGTGTACCATAAGTTTTGTTTTTAGTATGTCGAGCTGTTTAAGATCTACACACAGTACATAGCTTTTTTAGTATGTTGAGTTGTGTATAAGCTAGAAAAAGAACATAGCTTTTTTGCTATGTTGGTTTCTTCATACTGCAAGTAATGTATTATCTTTATAGCTGGTACACAATCTACTGCAAACGTAACAAAATGTTCACCATTACAAGTTACAGCAGAAACAATGAATTAGTGTCAATCCTGTTCTAATATTTCCTTTGAAGTAATACATGTATATGCTAACATAAACAAAAAGATTGAATAAATGTATATCTGTAAAAGTTTCATTGAAACTGAAGTGCATACTTGTTCGACACCTTTTCTTCTTATTATCATCAAAAAAGAAAATTAATCTTCTACCTTTTGATCTTCATGTCCTTTGATTCTTGGAGGCAAAACGAAGTACTATGTAGAACAAGATCCTATATAGAACTGCCCATCCCAACATTATGTAAACCTTTGTCCATTTTGGATCTTTCTCGTGATAAATCTGCAGGGATTGCAGGATATCGATTCCAGTTACATTTGTCCCAATAAGGGTCTGCCCGAATACTTCATGCCTCTGGTACTCATTAATCAAAAGCCCTTCATAAGGATATGTCATTGTGGATATCTTATTCAACCATCTCCAATACTTAGGAATATCATGATTGTTCAAGAAATACCCACAAAACAAGAAGAATAGAGCTGTGAAAGCAATAACTGCAGCATACCCGAGAATGTAATTTGGGACCACCGAACTCACGAACACCACAAATGAATTGGTGGAAAGCAGAGAAACATAAAGAACAATCAAGAAATATATAAACGGGCCTTCGAGCTTCAATGCAAACCATGTGAGACCTGCGTAAACTGCAGCCTGGAGTAGGAGAAACGGGAGGTAAGTGATCAGACCTGCAATGGTGTAAGAAGAGGCTCTGTATGCATTATGAGAAGTCTCCCGGACAAATATAAATCGCTCTTGAATAAATGCAGGCACTGCATCATTTGAGGAGAAGAAAAAGAGACAAACAGTGAAGATGAAGAAACTGAGTCTATTGGTAATCCCTTGCATTGTTCTTCCAGGGTTCTTGAACATGGTAGCCATCATAAAACCCATGATTGTCAACACCATGAGCCGTGATAGAAACAGCTCAGGGGTTCGCCTGATGTTTATAAAGTTTCTACGCATCAAAACCCATGTTTCTGCAAGAAAAGAGTTTGAAAATTTTGGGCCTAAATGGCGGTACGTTACCGCATCTGCAGTCATTGATGGGGTGATGTAGTCATCTTCATTCACTGAGTAGTCACTGCTTTGTGGAGTTGGGGTTCCCGATACGATGTTACTCGATTTTGTGTAGTAGCTAGGAGTTTCCCTGTGGAAAAAGGACATGAAATCAGGTCTTTAAAGTTCAGGGGAAAGTTTGTTCCTGCAACAGTAAATTACATGATTTGTGACAGAACATATGGAATGCTTGAATTTGCATTTTGGGAATGATCTCGTTATTTCCAATTTGAAGTCGCATATAATCAGGTTATATTTTTTGGATATTTTTCTTTAGATTATACGATTATTTGTGGTCAAATATCTAATCTTTACAACTTTAAACTGCAAAAGAACATCTAAAGGCTATTTTTTGTGCCCCATTCATTATTTGATTATGGTTATGCATTATTCCATAATCACTTTCAAAACACGTATCTAAATACGTGTCTCAGAAGTGAATTGTTCTCATTAGAAAGAGAAAATACCTCGCTGGATTCGGTTTCATGTGATCATTCCAATAACGAGATGGAGTTGATTTAATCGAATCTATGATTCCTGATTGGCTCCATGACTTGGAGTTGTTCCATGGGCTTCTCACACTATGATCAAATCCCATATCCTGATTAAAGTGAAACTTCTTTCCTGAATTCCGATGGGGGGGTGGTGGTGTCGGGGTAGGAAATGACATTTCATCATCTGATAATTGTGGAGGTTTCTTACCCGTGACTACGAATTCTGCCAATGCATCAACTCCATATTCAGATTGGTCATATAGCTGTATCACATCAATGAGGAACTCTATAGGGTTTTCACCTTTAGGAACTTTCCTGCCCATTCTACCAAGATGGATTCCCACATCTTTGGGTGATCCTTGGTACATGAGTTGACCACGGGCCAGTATGATAAGGTGGTCAAGTAGAAGTTGGATACGTGAGGACGGCTGGTGAATGGTTAGAACTACTGTGCTTCCTGATCGTGCTATGTTGTGAACCTTTTCAATCACACTTTGAGCACTTGATGAGTCCAAACCCGAAGTTGGCTCATCAAGAAAAAGCAATGATGGACCATGGATGATGTCTACTCCAATTGACACCCTGCGGCGTTCACCCCCTGAAACTCCTCGTGTTCCTTCATCACCTATGTATGTGTTCCTTGCTGACTAAATTAAGAAATTAGGTACATGGATTACAATTTTTATGCAAAACAAGTAAGGTGATCAATGAACTTTCATGTTTTCCTTTCATATACGCCTTATGTGTGTGTGTATATAAACACCTTATGTATATGGCTGGTTATATATATATATATATATATATATATATGTAAGTGATGGCAAGATGGGTGGATCGGGCAATGGTTCAAAACACGATTGGTTGAATCTGGTCAATGTTTAGTGTAGGTCAAACGGCTCGGGTTGGGTCAGACTGACCTGCAAACACTTTTGCCCATTTTTTTATTGAAGGTTTGTAAATAAGTAACGTGTTGATCAGAAGTATTATTACTACAACATTAATTGAACATTTAATAAATATCCCAATTGGGGTGACACTTTTCTTAACGGGGAGTTGAGTCAGCCTAAACATTGTCTTTCACATGTTGCCCTTGCTGTGGGGCGTGCGTGCCAGTCAGCATTGTCGATTATCAATGTTTTTGAGATAAGTTTTAAGAAGGCGAATGCATTAAAAATAGAGTTTGGGCAACTTCCAACCCATTTGACTCGTCCCAACATTTTAACTTGTTTCAAATAAACTGTCAAATTGTCACCTCTTTATGTATGAAGCATGCGAGTTAAAAAATTAGGGATATCGAGTATAAGTGACTTGTAGAAACTATAACACGAATACGGGCTAGACAATGAATTTTCAATCTTACCGATAAACCAAGTTGCTCGATTAATGTCTCAACACGCTGCCTCTTTTCAGCCTTAGTGATCGACCCTAACCGAAAATCAGCAGCAAACATTAAGGTTTCATAAACAGTTAGCATTGGAAAGAGTCTATCATCTTGCATTATGTAAGCAGAAGTTCTCTTGATCAAGCTCGGGCTCATCTCACTTCCATCTAATGACACCTTACCCTTAAGGCTACCACTTGCAATACGGCCAGCTAGCCCATCAAGAAAAGTAGATTTCCCCGCACCACTAGGACCCATAACCGCAGTAATAGACCCTTTTGGTGCATACCCTGTGATCCTATTCAACAAGTCGGCTTCTTGACTCACCCATTTCCCTTCATCAGTCTTCTTTTTCTTGATCACCGTGTAGGTTAAGTTCACGAACTCTAACCCGCCAGAGAAGCTCACGGGCTTCACGATTTCTATCACCGTCTCATGACGGGCACCCTTATGGTTATGACTCATTTGACAGGTTCGGTTTTGGGTTCGAGTTTAAGGCTCTTGAAGTTAACTTTGTTCTCCCTTTGTCCCAAAATATAGTAGGATGAAGTTAACTTAAATATTCTTTTGTTAGTTTTCAGTGTTAATTGTTTATTTATAGTGACATGCAGCAGTGGGGGAGTTTCCAAAGATGGTATAACCGTACAGGCTGCATTATGATGCAATGAGTTTTGGAGCCATTGAAACATATCATTTTACTATTCTTGTTTTCTTCATCATTTGATTACTTTTTCTCATTACTCTGACATTTTATGACTCAACTCCAAGAACTTTGCTTGTTTAGAAGTTTGATTAGGATGCATACAATGACCTGGAAAGTCTAACAACATTAATTCTTAGATGAGTTCTTGAATGGTATCAATCAAGGGGGTTATAACTTTTATAGTTGTTCCCACGATGGTAGTCTAGACGCGTAGTGGTGGGGGACATGCAACATAAAAGCGGAGGTTAAGGGTTCAAATCTCACCCTATGTCCCTTTAATTATAGTGTTACATGGTTTATCTTTCCTCACATTGGCTGTGGAAACGGTCGGTAAGAACCTATCGGTAAGAACCTATAATGGATCGGTTATCCATTTTTAAATTATTTTTTAAAACTTATTAGAACTCAATAGAAAATATTATTATTAGCCAATTTAACTTTTGTACCACTATACAAGTGAAAATGATTGAAGGGGGTTTATCGAGTCGAGTAAACTCACGAGCTCAAATTATTCAAACAAACTTTCAAGTTGACCTCGAATATCTTGTGTCATTCCACAATTTTATCTTTTATATGTATTTTTATACATAAATATCATCGATTCAAGCCAAGGACAAAATTAACAAGTCCATTAATAATATATTAGTGTTGATAAATATTATTAATAATATATTGATATCGATAATCAAGTCAAGTTACTCTAGTCTCGAAATTATCGATTAGTTAATCAAGCTCGAGCTTGGATTTAAAGGCTCAGTAGTTGAGTTTCAAACTTGAGTATGGTAATCGAGTTAAAAATGGTACCGTGCCAGCCACATGAAACACATTTAGGTAATAACTTAATAAAGAGTCGTTTGTACGTATCAAAGTTTGAATTGCATATTTTGTGTGTATAAAATGACTCGAAACCTGATGAGATGGCATCCGTTTGTTATTACTAGTAGGGGACCCACGCGTTGCAGTGGCGACGGTTTATAGCGCGCGAGATGACGTGACGGTAATAATTTACAAGTTGTTTAGGTTACTTTCATGAGATACAGTGTTGCAAAAATATAAGTCGCGGATTAGGTGCAAAAATTAATGAGATACGGCGTCTATCATTCTAAATATAAGTCACGGTTTAAGTGCGTTTGACATTAATGGATCAAGTTCTTGGATAGCTTCAACTTGCTCTTTCAATGATAATAACTGTCGAAATAAAAAATCACATACATCATTTCATAAACATGAAAAACATTATAAATCAACTTTATATGACCCGATAAAAAAACCAACTGTTCCATTCGAGGCTAAAGTTGCTCATAACATAAGTTTGGCAAGCAATAGAAACAAAGTCAGTCTTCTAACTTGGTTCCAAAGAAACACATAAAAATAATGAAAATCCATGGCTCTCACACGGGTTCCTCCTTACTCCATAAGTTAACCGTAGCCTATCCTTCATGCTTCTCACCTTGCTTTTCTGTTAGGTCATCGCTAGCATCCACATCTGACTCAGAATCTTTGATCAACCTGTTTGCGCCATAACAAATTCAATTTGGGACTGAACACCTATAAGATTTAAATAAGATAATGGTGCATTTTACAGACCTTTTTCTCCCTCCCAGCCGTGAAGATGACACATTGGCCCCCTCATCTTCATCTACCCATGCTTTTGAATCAAATGGTGTACAAATGATTGATCAAGAACAACACATGTCACCACATACTTATATAACTCATATAATTCAGTTTTGTATCACATATAATGCAACTTACGTTAGCCGTCTTTTTTTTTTCCAGATGTTTTGGCCGGAGTTGATAGTTGTGCAATCCGATTCAATTTGCTGGATGAGGATGCATGTACTCCTTTGCCACTAACCAAATAATCATATCTATAAATCCATCCCGTTTTTAAACTAAGCACATCATACTCACAATTACAAACCACATAACAATATATACTAAAAAAAAAACCTATCGTTGCAGCCTACATCATGAGCTAGCCAAATTAACCATCAATACTTGTCGCCCATTAAGCTTTTCCATTAATATCTAAGACTTCTGTTTAACAGCACAACAACCAGGGTCCTTTTCATTGAGTAAGACATTCCACTTGCTTACTATGTATCTGCAAAAGCTTAATAACTATCAGGTCTATTAGCCAATTATTACCAACTATAAATAAATATCACAATTTTGTTAACCAACCAGTAAGCCACAAAATCACCATCATAATTCTCCCAACTCAACTTCATTCCATCATCTAAAATCAAAAACAGTACTACACCAAGCTCCACTATCCATCCTTATATCTTCAACTGCATACATATTAAAAATCCAACTCTGCACACACATAATAACCACCCTTACCTTAGAAGCGAGCCTAAATGCAATCTGATTAATGTTTATACAAGCTGGTATCTCAAAATCCCCACTAACATTCCAACACAAATAATACCATACATTAACAACAGAGCTAAAGACAACTGCACCTACACCTGAGCACTTGATCTATAAAACCACTTCCTCATCATACATTCATATTCAGATTTCAGCCTACAATGACCCATAGTCTCCCACATTTGCAGTTAAATAACACACCCCAGATTGTACTAATACAAATAACCAAACAACACATATAATCATTCCCTCTCAAATTACAATTGCTAAAATAGAAGTTGACATTAAAATATATTTTACGGCCCTTCTGCCTAACCAAATAAAGTTCACAGCCAACAAACCCAAAAGTATGCATAATCCCCACAAATTCATGATCGCAAATAACTTGCCAATAAAATATGTACACCCAGGCCTTTAACCTGAATTAAGATTATGAAATAATCAAGCATGGTTTTTAGTAGAGGTTGCTTTTCGGCCCAACCTCTTGTGAATGGGTCAATTTCAGCGAATTTTTATTTATGGTGTGTCTATTAAAAACCATAAGAGAAGTAACAACAAACGGGTCAAATGGGTCGAAAGTATGGACCTTGAACCGGGCATGCCCAATTTGGAGAAGATCCCATTCTCTTCCATTGCTGTCGGCTGTTCCCTGATCATTGGGCTCATTATGCAGAGACGGGAGTAAAATGCGGGCGTTGTTTAGAAATGATGGCAACAGCAAAAATGAATATGGATTGTTGGGCAGCCACAGGAAACTGCTACAGGTCTGATTCAGTGACTGCAATGAAGAGTTGTTAGTCAAACGGGTCGGCTGAAAAAATACTAAGATATGCAACTAACGGGCAACAATATCCTACAACAGCAAGCCTATCAACTTTGGGGAAATTAAAATATGGTTTAATGTACTTGGAACTTGAAAGAGTTACAATAACAAAGTTTTGGGGCTTTAAAATACAATCAAACCTCTACATCAGTGTGTTCTTTCGACCCAAATCCATGAACGGATCTACCATCCCAAACTGGATAAGAGGCCCGTAAGGTTTCAACCAGAAAAGTGGGTAATCTAATCAGTCCTAACGTCAGACCATAACCACAATGCAACTACATTTTTTCCTACCAATAATGCAGCCATGTTTAAAGTTGATGCTATTGATACAAAAGTGAGATAAGTCCAACAAAAAATGCAGAAGCTCAGGCTACTGATCCATCTTTTTGACCCGTTACCCAACCCGCCTAACCTGAAGTTCAATGTCTACTCACACTAAGTTTTTAATATACTTCACAACATATTGTATAGTTGTTCAGATTTAGTGGTTTGATTGGTTTTAAATGTCACGGTCACACAAATACATTTTCCATCTAATGTTGGCATAAGAAATGCTTGTTATCAATACGAAACACTAAGCAAAATAGCTTCTAACCTGAACAGAATGAGCAGGCCTCGTTAGATGGACCAAGTGCAGAAATGGTAAAACTAAGAAACCTGCGAAATGAAAACCAGAACAATGAATGATAAATTAAGGACAAACACTATAAATTGAAACACATATTCAAAGCCATAGGCTAACATTAGTATATGGAATGTAAAGCAATTCTGACATCTCTCGTGGGCCAGGACCAATTTCAAAAAAGGAACATCACAAACAGGGTAACGGAAAACCAATAATGGTCCGTTCAAGGCTAAACTTGGAAAAAACAAAGTCTTGTAACTTGGTTCAAACAGAACACATCAAAATAATAAAAACTCATGACTCTCATACGGACCCAAAAAACCCGACCCATCCATTTTGATATCTCTAAAACTGATAGTGCAGTCATGCAAAATTTTCATATGCAAACATTAAGCCATAAACACAATATCAAAACAAAAGATTAAGCTAACCTGAACGGAATGAACATCAAGCCTGTTGTATGTAATATTGTATAGATTGTATAAACTGTGGTAAAATGTATGGTAGAGGTGGATATGTTAAACACAAAGAACAAAGTGACACATTGACAAAATTGAAATAATTACCTCGACAGTAGGAGCGAGTTGCGGGACCTGCGATTGCGAGGATGGACCGGTGAATGCAGTGGCAGCAGGCAGATCTGTAGGAGCTTGGGGTGCTATGGCAGAAGATTCAACAGGAAGGGGTACCGGATTGGCAGCAGATTCAGCATGAATGGGGGATGGATGGGCAGAAGTAACAGTCGAAGGGTAGGGTGTAGATCCTGCAGCGGGAGAGTGGACAGGAAAAGAAGGGGATTGAGCACCTGCCATGGGAGTTTTTTTTTTCAGCAAAAAGGAAAAAGAAAGTCAGAGATAATGCAGTACGTATGATTCATAAGCAACAAACAGTTTCTACATATTTTATAACATATTAAAACACACAAAGCAGAAATGGCTTGTGTGTTTGACTTACAATTATATATATATCTATACCTAAAACATTTCGTTACCAAAAATTTCGTTACCTAAAAAATTTCGTTACCAACAATACATATATATTCTGTTAAAGTAGAACCAAAAATCCTTACAATTGTTGGTAAGGATTTGTTAAATTAAAACCAAAAAAATATTGTTACCAAAAATACTGAGGTTGACTTAAAAATATCGTTAATCATGTTCATCTAGTAGAATACTAAATAATGAATTATCAAAATTCTTTTTCAAGCCAAAAATCACGATAATCAATTTAAGACTTCAACTATTACTACCAGATGTATATAATCTATAACGATATAAGATTCATCAAGTTTGCTTTACCATCAATGATTAAAACCTATAACGATATACAAATTATTTTAATTAGGGTTTT
>JAOEHQ010024319.1:0-24890 GCA_025447715.1 Asclepias incarnata
GTTTATTACCCGTTTCACCCATTAATCACTTTCAACTTAACACAATCATACATGTATTCAAATCACTTTCCAAACTAACTTGCCCGCTTTATACTTAAATTCAAAGTCCTTATTCATGAAAAATAACCATTCAAAGTGTATTGGACCTTACCAACTCAAAACCACTTCGTTTCATTACCATTTGACATTACAAAACATGAGTAACGGCACTTTAAAAGTATTTCTGAAAAAATGACTTTTACTTCAGTCCCAAATGATATTACTATAAGAAAGTACACTCAATTACGAAAACGTGGCCGCTTGAATCGTCAAAAACGGACTTACGGTTTGAAAGTTATGGACATTTCAAAATTGGAGACTTTCTGGCTCACCGATGCGACACGACCAAGAATGGTCACGACGCAACCATGCCCAGATCAGCCCAAAAACGCATTTTGACCTTTGATTCGACCTATCTAACCACCGAATCGAAACCCCATCTTTTGACACAACTTACTACAAGTCTAAACAAGCATAAACATCAACTTTTTACACAAACCCACATCCAAAATCATGAGTTACCATTTTTGTTCTTGACCAAGAAAACCTTTGAACAAGAAATGAAATATTACTAGCTAAGACATGATCAATAACACGATTTCTCTATGAGCTATGATCTATACTACGAAATCAAAGTAATTTAACAACAAAAGTTTACTTACAAAGCTTGATGAAAACCTAGATCACCACCAAAAATGGAAGATGATGAATAGATGCTCTTGACTAAAGAAGATGAAGTTACTATCAAATCTTCCCTCTCCTTGATCCTTCTTGAAACCGAAAATGATAAAGATTTGAGATGGTTTCATTTGCCTAGATCTTTCTTTCTTTCTCTTTTCTTTCCTTCTCCTGTTCTTTCTTTCTTTCTTCTTTTCTTTCTTTCTTTTCTTTTTGGTAGATGGGGGGACGGTTTGGGTATAAAATAGGAAATAAAACTTATACCCCATACCACTTAAAACTACATCTAACTCTTTTAAAATACCCAAATGTTCATTTCACTAAATTTAATGTATTTCCTTGTATTCGGGTATACTTTAAACTTCATAAAATGTAATAACATTATTACGTCATAACCATCATCTTAAACTTTAAAATATATTACTTTTGAAAAATGGGATGTTACAGTTATTCACTAGAGCAATAATGATCTGGAAGTTGATCCGGAGTAAGTGTTTGGATCTATTATGACATAGCCACGAGGCGCTTAAATTTTTGACTTTAGATTGATACAAAAACTACTAGTTTGTTATTACCTTTCTGATGTTATATGTTATGTTGGTACACGACTTATCGTCTTTTTGTTTTGTTTTGATTTTTTGCTACTATTTTTCTTTATTATTACTTCATTAGTATGGTATTATTATATCATTAATATTGAATTGTCGTTGTTTGCACTAATTAAACTATTAATATATGTTATGTTGGTATATAACTTTATTAATTTATATTTTATTTATTTTACTTTATAACTATAACTATCCATATTATAGTTACATTTATGTTGACAAATAATTTATACTAAAACATTATATTATGTGCCTTAATAAAAAATTTATTATATATCATGTTAATATCTCATTTATTATACACACATTAGATCATTACTATAAAAATGTCGATGTTCGAATTAGCATAACGGTTGCTTTATGATCAACAATAATTTTTAGGATTAAAAAGAGGGTCCACGCAATAACACGAGCACCCGTTCTTTGCGAACATCAATAAAGAAGTTTTGGCCTCTTTTGGGGAAGAGTAGTAAAATTTGCTTTCGTTTCAGAATAACATAAGGCCATCTCCAATGGAGAATACAGTTTGCTCAAGCAAACCGGCCACCTCAGCAACACGTCAGTAAACTGTTCCAGCAAACTGAATCAACATATTGAACTCATTTTATCTCCAACCCAACATACTGAAACTCAATTTGCCCATGCCACATCATCATCCATATAACATTAAAAAACACTATATTAAATATACATATACACATATATATTAAAAAAAACAAAATAAAAAATGAAGGTAGCCCACAAGTTTGCCCAAGCCTTCGGTTTGCATGAAAGCAAATTGAACAAACATATTGACAAGCAAACTGACACCGCAATGAAAACAAACTGATATTCAGTTTGTCCAGTCAAACAAACTGGGAGGCAAACTGTCAATTAGCCTAACTATTAAACTCAAAGGGCCAAAACTTAAACTTTACAAAAAGAACCAAAACTATTTCAGTTAGAAAACCCGCCGGAATAACCGTATTCAAACGACACGTGGCACCCAAACGTTGTTTGAATCCGTCAGCTTACGTGTCCATCGGAAAAGCTAAACTCGAAACAAACCTCTCAATATTTCAATCTCCTTTACAAATCCCAGATCCACATTTTCACTTTAAATGATTTAAATCCATAAAAACAAACACACATTATCTTTACTACACACATTTTTTCCGGTTTGATATGGCTTCCCGGAGGCTATTAACCTCCCTTTTTCGCCGTGTTAAATCACCCACATTCCCAAAACAACATACCCAACATACCCCGGGTCGCCATTTTCGCCCTTCCCCCCGCGGTTTCTTGTTAAACCGAGCTGTAAGGGCGGGGTATGCCACAGCTTCTGCAGCTGTGGCATCACCGCAATCTTCCAAGACAACTGGGAAGATCTCGGATGAGCATTCGGGTAAAGGGGCTGTTGGACAAGTGTGTCAGGTGATCGGGGCTGTGGTGGACGTAAGATACGAAGATGGGTTGCCGCCTATTATGACTGCGTTGGAAGTTATGGATAACCCGACCCGGTTGGTTTTGGAAGTGGCTCAGCATATGGGTGAGAATATGGTTAGGACTATTGCTATGGATGGGACTGAAGGACTTGTTAGAGGCCAAAAAGTTCTTAATACTGGAGCTCCTATTATGGTAACCATGCAAAAAACTATATATGATGAATTATCTGTATCTATCAGTTGTGTGCTATCAATATCTTTTCACGTTTAGCCTTTCCTCTTTTAGCGTGTTCATTTATGTATGTATATCAATCAAATGTATACATTACATTAACATGAAAAAGGACCATTACAAAAGGATCTTGTTCATTTCAATGATATATATGGCTATTTAATGCTACCATACGACTTTTTTGTAAAGATTGTATATTGTATTTTCTCATACATGGTATCGACACTACCATTAAAGCTTAAGTCTTGGCAACTCCAAATGGACTAAACTTATGATAACCCAAAAATCACGAGACTTTCTAGCTACATGATTCAATCTTGGCTCGATTGTATTTCTATTTAACGATATCAAGTTTTGAAACGAGCATGGGCTGTTGTTGTACTTGTTGGTGCTAGAATGATTAACGGGAGTGTTGTTTGCATATGACAGGTTCCTGTTGGCAGGGCAACACTTGGTCGTATTATTAATGTAATTGGAGAGGCTATTGATGACAGGGGTGAATTAAGTAAGGTTTTTGTGATCAGCATTGGTTTAAGTATCGTTAGACCACTACTGTTCGATTTATTATGATTTTATTCAAACTACTTACATTTTTTATTGTTTGAATGTACAAGAAACGAGTCACTATCTTCCAATTCATCGTGAAGCTCCAGCTTTCGTTGATCAGGAAACAGAACAGCAGATCCTTGTGACAGGAATCAAAGTGATTAATACTTCACTTATACTAGTCATTAGTTGTTTTAATGTTTATGTCTTTAATTAAGCTTTTGATGGTTTGTAGGTTGTGGATCTACTTGCTCCTTACCAAAGAGGTGGGAAGATCGGTTTGTTTGGTGGTGCTGGTGTCGGGAAGACAGTGCTTATTATGGAACTTATTAACAACATTGCAAAAGCCCATGGTTTGTTTTTAGTTTTCTTGGTTAAGGGTGAATCAGTAATGGGTTGATTTTGTATGTGTGATGGAATAGGATGATAAAACGGCTGCTGTTACTTTTATAGGTGGTTTCTCAGTGTTTGCTGGTGTTGGTGAGCGAACTAGAGAGGGAAATGATTTGTACCGAGAAATGATTGAAAGTGGTGTCATTAAGCTTGGAGAAAAGCAGTCTGAAAGCAAGTGTGCTCTTGTGTATGGTCAAATGAATGAGCCTCCTGGTGCTCGTGCTCGTGTTGGGCTCACAGGACTGACAGTTGCTGAACACTTCCGAGATGCTGAAGGGCAGGATGTGCTTCTGTTCGTTGACAATATTTTCCGTTTCACTCAGGTTAAAACGAGAATTTATGTTATGCTGTTGATGTCATAGCTTTCATTATAGGTGGCAAAATGGACGAGAGCTGGATAATGGGTCTGGCCCGGTTGTGTCGACCTGAAACACTGTTTTATCAATTGAAGCTCTTTTTAATTAGTATTTTTTTTTTTTTTGAACGGCAGAATTTTGTCAAATATGATTACAAAAGTTATGTTACTTCAAAACAACAGTAAGTTTTCTTCTACTAAAAAGAGATGAGAGATTTATGCACGCAAAAGACACTTCGGATGATTTCGACCCAGTTGACTTGTTCTAAATTGATTTTTATTTTACATATTTGACATGTTACAGATAAAGCATAACCGAACCCATTCATAAGTAAAAGGATCGAAATTGCCACTTACAGCATTGAGGGTTCGACATTGCAGGTTTATAATCTCAGTTTTCGTGTTTGTTATCTTTGATAGGCCAACTCCGAGGTGTCTGCTTTGTTGGGACGTATCCCATCTGCTGTAGGTTACCAGCCAACATTAGCAACCGATCTTGGAGGCCTTCAGGAGCGTATTACCACAACCAAGAAAGGTTCCATCACATCTGTCCAGGCTATTTACGTGCCAGCTGATGACTTGACGGATCCTGCTCCAGCAACTACTTTTGCCCATTTGGATGCCACTACTGTGCTTTCTCGACAGGTACTCTAAAGTCTAAACTTCTTTAGTCACCAGTCTTATAATTTTTAAATTTTATGATTAAACTTTTGATGTAGATTTCGGAGCTTGGAATCTATCCTGCGGTTGATCCGTTGGATTCAACTTCTAGAATGCTTTCTCCTCGTATTCTTGGTGAAGAGCATTATAAAACTGCTCGTGGCGTCCAAGAGGTTCTCCAAGCCTACAAGAATCTTCAAGATATTATTGCCATTTTGGGAATGGATGAACTTAGCGAAGATGACAAAATGACCGTTTCACGTGCTCGTAAGATCCAACGTTTCTTGAGTCAACCTTTCCATGTTGCAGAAGTCTTCACAGGCGCTCCTGGGAAATACGTCGAGTTAAAAGAGAGCATAGCAAGTTTCCAGGTATCAACTCTTTCAGCTAGATGTTTATCAAATGTCTAACATATATTTCAGTAATAATGAAATCTTGTAGACCTCAATCAACATTTTTATTTTCATATAATGATGATAACGGACAAATAGTAATTTCATCATCAAAACCTTTAAAGAAAAGAGTTGAGGTAATACGTATAAATCAACTTGGTATCTCTATTCTCTAACATGTCTTCCTAACGATTTGTGTAGGGCGTTCTTGATGGGAAATACGATGATCTCCCTGAGCAATCCTTTTATATGGTTGGAGGGATCGATGAGGTGATTGCTAAGGCCGAGAAAATCGCAAAGGAAAATTAATTCTTGTCATCTTGTTGTTTTATTTATGATATACTTATTCAAAAGGGCACGACTACGTGGCTTGACTCTTGAGCTCTTTTTTCATTTTGGATATTTCCTGGTGGCTAGCTGCCCATTTTTGCCCCGGGAGGTGCATTTTAAGGCGAGTAACTTATGTATTCCGTTTTTTGAACCATTAGAAATAAATTTAGCTTTTAAATTATGTCTGCTTGTGGGTTTAAAGTTTCTTCATTCTTTGTTATATACACGTAATGTTGTTGAATCTCGAACTCCCATTTGGTATAAAGACAATGCTTATATCAGCTCATATAACTCTGGGAGTATGAAATTTCATAAATCTCTGATGTCCCATTTGTTAATTGATCGCATCATGCTTCGTTTATATGTAACACACATGCCTTTTTTCCATTTTTAAGTCCATTAACCTGAATCAGATTTCAATCATATTTGTTGTTATTGAGCTATTGATCATAAATTGATAACCATAATGTTATTGATACACACAAAATTATAAACTGTTCTAAACACCCACATCCATACTTTCCGGTGCATTTTCTTTACATGCTTGAATTCAACCAACGGGTAAGGAGACGACAAAGCATGGGAGGAGGATGTGGCGGTGGTTAGGCGTGATGGGGGATGCACTATACAAGTATACATGTCACTGATGTGCAAAATAACAGTTAGTTTGAACTTTTTACATGTACACCTTTATAAGATAAAGATATAGCCATTTCAACCCATCTATAAGAGAGCATCTCACTCGGGCTATATTTTCCTGATAACAGGCTTAAACATGAAAAATAAAATAAAATAGGTACAAAGGAAACGGCTTGAAAGCAGCCTAAACGCTGTATTCAAATGTTTACAGTGATGCAATCTTCTAACTCGTTTTAGTTAACAAAGTAATTAACATTAACCATTTTGAACCCACAGTTAAACTTTTCCTGTTTTATTGTTTTTATCATTCCATTTTGCTGGACTCTTAAGCCACATAATAAGGACAAAAGCAAGTAGTTGTTAATCACAAAGCCATTTCTTAGAGTTAACAGCCCTTTTTCCTTTCCGCCAACCGTCAAGTTCATATACATACAAATATCCACATACCAAGGCAGTTCTAGAAATACTGTTTGATAAATTGTTGACGCAAAAGTTTTTTTTTTTTAGGATCTTGCATAACAACATGACATATCAGTCAAGCGGAAAAGATAGCACAGATGATTTTGATATGCAAAGGATTGGCAATTTTTTGAGTTGTGCTTCTAGAGGTGACAGGGTCGGGCTTAATCTGATGTTGAGGCAAGGGATATCGCCTAATGTGCAGGATTATGATAACAGGACCGCTCTACATCTTGCTGCTAGTGAAGGCCATGCTTCAATTGTTGAGCTTCTTTTGCACTATAAGGCTGATGTTAATCTAGATGATAGATGGCATCGAACTGTAAGGATTAGCATTTGTTGTGCGGTTTATTGGACGATAAGATGAATAATGATTTGATGTAATTATTTTTTATTTTTTTTTTAAATTTCAAACTATAGCCTTTGACCGATGCAAGACTTTATGGGCATCGAGACATATGCAGGATTCTTGAAGTGAACGGAGGAAAGGATTCTATACTGAACAGCCCAATGGTAATTTTGTTGGTTTAGTTTAGCATTTTAAACCTATCAATTGTAAACTAAAAATTTCCTATGTTCCAGACAGTTCGTCCCGATGAAGATATAAAGGAAGTGAATATCGAAATTTCAGAAATACAATCAGAGCATACAGAAAAAATTAGACAGGTTTAAGCATGAGTATCTGGTTGTTATTACCATTTTAAAAAAAGTTGTTTCACATAAACTTATCAGTCTCGCTATGTTAATCAATCTTAATAAACTCCTGACGCACGCCGTGTCTCTTTTCAGGGAGTAATGGGTGATTCTGATATGGTTAAGTGGCGGGGAACGTGGGTTGTCAAAACAATAATCCCGCGGCAGATATACTCCCTAGTGAAATTGTTCGTACATAAACTTCTGTTAGTGTTACTATGCTTGTAGAAGTAATCCTAAAAAACTAACATGTTTCTTCTTTCTTTAAGTAGGGTTTTGTCCGCTAAGGACCACTCACAGTTAAGGGAACTTCGTCATCCAAATATTTTGCAGTTTCTTGGTTCTATTATCCATGATGGACAAATGATACTAATAACAGAACATTTGTCAAGAGTAAGCAACAATATTTATGTATCCTTATTAGGGGTGCAGTCAGGTCGAGTTGAGACGATACACTGCCAAGCACAACCCAATTACCAAACTCAAAGCTCGAAACTTGAATCGAGCTCCACCGAGCCTTCATTTTCAAGCTCGAGCTTGAGCTCGAGTAACTAATCGACACTTTCGAGCTCAACTTGGCTGGACTAGATAATCAATATTAAAAAAATAAACATAGAGAATTTATTAATGGGCTTAATTATTTTGAGCTTGACTCGACATTGTTCGGCTTGACTTGTCAGTTTACAACTCGACTCGATATTATTTCATAATAATACATTTATGTTAAAATGCATATATATGAAGGGTAAAGTTGTAAAATTATACAAGCTCGATAAGGCTTGCGAGCTTGACAAGCTTGGTTTTCAATACTTGAGCTCGACTCGATTGTCTACTCGTATAGCTCGAGCTTGAATTAAACCGAGACTATTTCCAGTATTTTGCGAGCCAAGTTCGAGTAGCTTGCAAGTTGTCTCCTCTCTTTTACACCCCTAATCCTTATATTTATGATGTGTATCTCTTTGCTTCTCAAAAGCCAACAATTCATCTAGTGATCTCTATATTATGTTCATCTCCTTTGTTAGGGAAGCCTGGATGACATTTTGTCTAACAAGATCGTACTTGATCTACCACTTGTTCTCCGTTTTGCACTTGATATTGCTAGGTACTGTGATCCCGACCTCAATACTTGTCTTGATGACCAACTTATTGTTTAGAACGAATATGAATAAATGATCCAGTTAATAATAAATGGCCCGATGATGAACTTTTATGGTAAATGGTGGCAATCTTCAATGACATGTTCATTTCTCGCTTGCTATCACATACGTAACGTTTATTCTAGTGTGATATTCTTACTATAACCAAGAAATTATGTGATGCAATAACATTACATATAATGACAGGGGAATGAATTACCTTCATCATCATAAGCCCTGCCCGATAATTCACAATCATCTGGATCCAAAGTAAGCTTATGCAACATGTAGGTTTTAAATACATGAATGTTGCATATGTGTAGAAATATGATCTAAAGCTGCATTTGCATATTTTTGGCAGAAACTTGTTACAAGATGAAGGTGGGCATTTGAAGATAGGCGAATATTGGGTCCAAATGCTGTATGAGCTTGACCCAAATCAAGAGTGTATGTCTCACGAACTTGCTTTTTCTTTGTTTATAAAAACTATCATGTTGTGTTCTTGTGTCCAGTGAGTTGGTGTTCATATGGTCAGGTCATAACTCGGTCAGGCATCTAAACAATAAAGGAAGAGATATTCAATCATTTGGACTCATATTTTATCAGGTAACAATGCCTTCTTTTTATATGTAAATCTGCAGATGTTTTCTTTGATATAGTACATGGTCGATGATCATTTTCATTGCAGATGGTAGAAACTAAGTACATCCCGGACATGATACATATCATATCTGTTGATTTTGAACTAAAATTCAGTAGTAGATGTCCAGCAAGAATTCAACAGTAAGTCGCTATTGTTACATTTCCCATTATCATATTTTGGGTGATGATCTGTACACTACTTTTTTCAGCCGTACACCAGCAAACATGTTTTATGTTGTTGTACTGTACAATAATATTAGCAAGTTTGGTGGTGTGCAATTAAAAAAAAAAGTTGGTGTACGGATCGCCTCCCTTACATTTTGCATCTTTTAAATGGTGTGTATGTTCTCAAAGACGTAATTCAAAGAAACGTAATTGCTATGCTATGTCTGGTGAAACGAAACTCTACCTAGATCTGGAAAAAAAAAACAACCATTTAGATGTGTATTGTGAAAAAAAAAACTCTACCTAGGCCTTCTTATGTATATTCGGTTTGCGTGCCATCCATGGGTCATCCACGAGTTGTCGGTTTACGTGTGTCTTGCTTTCCCCAATGACCTTCTCATATCGCGGGTCTTGTCCATAGGAAAAAGTAATTTCTATGACTGAATTTCATGGTAAAAGTATAAGTTTCAATATATCATGTACAATGGTTTTGAAGTTATATATGATATTTAGAGATTTAGGAAGGTATATAGGAAATTCAGTCTTTGATAAAAATAGGGTCAAAGTAATCACCAGCATGCTAAATAGAATGGGTATTGTGATTTTCTTGGTATTTTAGTTTTAGCTCTAACAGGTAAAAAAATTATATAGTTAAATAGAATGGATTAAACACCATCCATTTGAAGTCCCCCACTAATCGGTCCCACGACTAATATGAGAGAGATAAATAGTATAACATTATAGTTAAAAAGACATGGACCAAGATTTGAACACTTGACCTCGACTATTGTGTTATATGTCCCGTACCACTAGACTATAATGACGGAGAAATGAGTTGTTTGAAAATCCTCTTAAATGTATGTATCATTACTATATAAAACCCTCAAAATCATTTATAGAATAGTTAGATTATTGTTAAATTTATACAAAATTTGAAATCTCATTTGACACATTAATTACTTATAAAAAGTACAAATTGTAAATGTGTAACATCATTGCCTTCCAAAAAAAAAAAAAAAAAAAAGAAAAAGAGCAAAATATTTTGGGTGACCCATTCCGCCATGTACTTGCAAAGTTGCAATGACATGTCTTGAGCCATTTATAGCCCACCCATTTTGCCACCTGCATTTCAAACAATATGCATAATTTATTGGAACTTATTTTGGTATGTTGTGATGAATGCTTAAGCTTTTTTACAAAGAAAGATCATTGTATGTAGGTTAATAAACAAGTGTACTAGGGATATTGCATTTCGCCCGGACTTCAGTGGCATCATCGACACGCTTGAAGAAGTATACTCATGTCTAGGAAGGCCTTCTTGTGTTTGTTGAGCAGAGTCATAGAAACCACATGGCTACAAATAAGGCAAGCAGGGTGATTCCAGCGTGATGATATACTAATGGTTTGTATCTATGAGACATTATGTGATTGTTAATTGGTATTGGAATTCGGTTACTTTGCATTTCCTATGATTGTGGCAAGTTGAGGCAAAATTATGTAATAAAAATCTGTAAGACTGCATGGTTTTAACTTTTATAGTAAATAAAAAACTAGAATACTAACTGAGTTGCAATTATTTTTTAAGTTCAAAGTTTAATGAGTTGAGTAATGAAACGTAAAATTTCTAATCAACACAATATCAGAGGATGTTTTAGGGGCTGCTTTTCCAAATCTTTATCGAGCACACATACGACGATCTTGATGCATGAATAGGTTTTTGTAAATAGTATAAAAAAAGAGATGCAAATACAGAAAGACAATGGAGGGAGATGATCATGAAGAAAATACAAAAAAAAAATGAAATGTCCAATAATACTTTGGGTGCAAACCTAATCTTATTTCAAAATTAAATACATAAAATTTCAAAAGTAAAAATAAAAGTTATAAGTTTGATGGGTTACTTATTCTATTGCAAATTAGTTTTTAAGGCCGGTCCCTATGGGGCTCGGCGTGCCCCTTCATCATCCTCATCTTTAAAGACGAGATAGGCACCATCTCTGCATCATCTCAGCGTGGCATTGTTCGGCATATTCATGAAATGGATCGACGAGGGTTGGGTGGGGCCCATTAAGTGTGTATGTGTGTGAGTTTTATATGTTTTTTTATTTGGGGATGAGGAGGGAAAATGTATGTGTGTGTGGGTTTATAATTTTTTGTTTGAGGATGAGGTGAAGATGAATGTATGATAGGGAATAGGTAGTTCTTAGGTGTGTCTTAGAGAGAGAAAACTGATGTGACAGTAAAGATGGGGGGAAGATGGCTGCATGATAGGGAGAGACCTAATAGAACTACAACGACCAAAGGCTTTAATAATCTAGTTGTATTCAAGTTCAAGGTCACCCATCAACTAAGAAATCGTGAGTTCTGGTCTCATGATGGACATATATATTGTAAATATGTGTGGATTCTTGCCTTTCTAAAATAAAAGAATAGAACTACAATGTGGACTTATGTTTTAGGCTTGATTATGAATGAAGTAAGATACTAACATATGGTGTTAGAGCTACGTACGAATTAGCAAGAATGTGAATGTTGTTCCATTAGTTTAACTATTACGGCGGATTATGGTGTATGGTATGGAAAATCTTGTCGATGTGCCCTTGGTGTAGCGGATTAGTTTTTAGATCCCATTACAACATGCGGGCTAATTTTGAAGGTAAACAATAAAGACTAAAAATCATGTTAATTCAAATATAAGATATAGAAAGGAGTGTGGCACTTAGCTTTTTCCAATATCAAGTGACTAGGTATTTGGCCGATATCATTTGGTGTCAACCTCGTGGTACTTTATGTCAGGAACTCAGGATGTCTTGTGTAAGTCTGAGACACCACGATGTTAACTTTGTTTTTTTCTTTATGGCTTTCTACATGTTCAGAATGAATATGGAAAAAAAAGTAAATGGGTATGAACCATCTGGTTCTGGTCCTATGTACCGTCTTGGTACCCAGAGTGCATGCCGTATAGAACTAATGTCCGATGACTCACCATTCTCACACATGAATCACATGATATAGTTTCTCCACTAATGATAACAAGAATAAAAAAATATCTCATTGCAATAGAAAACATGTGATGATAATATGACATCGAGACATTAATTTAAATAAAACAGATATTAATGTAAAATAAATAAAACAACAATTCTTTCTTAACTAAAAATCGTTGTATATCATGTTCAGTACCGATGAATAAAGATGACCATCATGATTAATTGATTTTATTGCTAATAAATCACTTTTATATAATTATTTATACACTTGTGTGTCTGTGAATTTTCGTGTATCAGTTTTATATACTTGTACTATGTAAATTTGTATGTATCAGTTTTCTATTATCTTGATTATGATCAAACTAGTGTGGTACTCGCGCAATGCTGCGGCGGCGGGTCGTGTACGTAATTGATGTAAAGGGGGTAGTGTATGTATTTTAAGAGTTAATGGATAAATGATGTAAATAGGTGAGAGTGGTATATTGATCATTTTGCATATTTTAAAAGTATAACTTTTCAACACGGGGTTTATAATTTTTATATAGTAATATAGATTATTAATATGTTGTTTTATTTATTTTACATTAATACAAGTCGTACCTTGGATGATGCTTTTAAAATACCTATACCAAAGTATGCGAGATATAATTGTATTTCAACAAAAATAAAAGGGTTAAAACGTATATACTTATCCTACGTGGATAAAAAAAAAAAGCGTCTCATCCTGTATGTCCTTCACTTTCATCTCATCGTCAGCTTCGGTCTCTCTCTTTCAAATCCCTTTCCATACTTTTGTTTCTCTCTCTAGGGTTTCTAACTTTCTCTCTCTATACATACATACATTTTTTCAAAATTTGTATCTCACTTAACAAAAATATGGCCGGAAATCGATTACCTCCTGAAGACACCGATGTCTCACCGGTGGTCCGACCGCTGGTAGCTACCACCACTGCCGCCGATCTGATCTCCGATGACGATAACCGGTCAATAGCTGCTGACTCGTGGTCTATAAAAAGTGATTACGGAAGTACACTTGATGATGATCAACGTCATGCTGACGCATCTGAAGCTCTTGCTGCTCCACATCGTGCTGCTTCTGATTATAGGTGATTTATATTTATTTATTTATTTATAGTTAGTTTATTTATTATGTTATTATATTCAGCTCTGTTATCAAAATGTTTTGTTTATTATTATTATTATTATTATTATTATTTCAGTTATTTTTTTTTTGTTGATATTATAAATATATTATAATTAAAGTAAACTAGTGTAGATGTTTTTTTAATTATTATTAAAAAATATATTCCTATTATTTTATTTTATTATTTGTTTATAGTAATAAAAAATATATTCCTATTATTTTATTATTTGTTTATAATAATTAGGTGTTTTGCATAATGAATGTTTAGGCTAGCTATATAGATACAGTCACAGAACTTTATATACTGCATTTATTAAGTAAACTTAAATCTAAGCTCTTTATATACCATTCGGCGTGATTACATAAATACTGTACATTACTTAGTACAGTTAATCAACACAACTAAAGTGTGATTCAGGGGAGGACCTGAGCAATTGCAGTATGTGCAATAGATACTTTTAGCCTTTTAGGTGGCCTATCTATATAACTAATAGTAATATAATTTATTTTCCGTTTAATTGTTACTTAAATTGTTTGTGTGTACACACACGGAATCATAACACTAGTAGTAATATAAATTTAAACTTTGTTTTGAATTCTTAAGAAATGGATGAATAATCGATCATGACATGTCTGAAGAAGATTGCAATAAACATTTCCAAAAGTTTTGTGAAAATGTTGGAAAGATAACATGATCCAAAATAATGACCAGTGAACTAAAAAGTAAGGGAATTGTTAATATAGATTTTTATAGTCTTAATGAGAACCCTAGATTATAAATTGTTTGTTACAAGATGAGGAATGACAACTTCTATATTATTGGGTTTCAGCATGAAGATTGTTAGCTATGGAAAGCAACAGATACACAAGAGATTGTACCAAAGGGTTCTAAATCTTTGGGTTTTATTGTAACTTACACACAAAAAGTGAACAGGGAAACCGGTTAGTTACGAAGCATTTTATAACGCCGTCAGAACTTTAGGTAAAGTAGTTCCGGAATGTTAGCAATGAACAAAACAACTGTGAGAAGCGCATCTTCAATCTTATTGTTTTTCTTTTTGTCTTTGGTGTACTTCACTTAACGTTCCGACGACGTTATAAAAAGCTTCATAACTAACCGGTTTCCTGTTATTTTTATATTTTGGTGTAAGATACGGCAAAATCTAAAGATTTAAACCCTTTAGTACCTCCTTTTGTGTATCTGGTGCTTTCCATAGCTGGCGATTTTCTTGTTGAAACCTGATAGGCTGATAATATAAGTGTCATTCATCATCTTGATTCTATCAGTTCCAAGGTTCTCATTAGGACTATAGTAAAAAATCTATATTAACAATTCCCTTACTTTTTAGTTCATTGGTCATTGTTTTGGATCGTTTTATATTTCTAACATTTTCCAATAATTTTTGGAAATGTTAATGACAATCTTCTTCAGACATGGCATGGTTGATTGTCTGAATTGCATATTCAGAATCTATTTCTTAAAAGAAGGTTAGAAGGGGGGTTGGGGGTTTTTAGGTAAATGCTGGAAAGAGGGGCTTTTTAGGTGAACGTACATGGATTATGGCAAAAGTTAATTAAACTGATAGTATTAATTAATAGACTATCATAGTATAAATTAATTCAAAACAAAGTTTTAATTTATGTTACTAAGAGTATTATGATTTTGTGTGTACACACAAACAATTTAAAGACAATAAAAGTTATTTTGAAACCACAATATTTATGTAAACTTTATTAATAATGTGTAGAACAAAAATATTATTAACTAGGTACATGTATGCTAAGGGTAAAAAATTTCTTTCATTTTTCTAGGCAGTGTGAATTTGAATGAGTGGGCTCGTGATGGTGGAGCATCTTTTTGTGGATACTTGGTAACGATTTGTTGTAATATTAATAAACTTCTTGAAGTGGGTTTGTGATGGCGGCCCCCGACTACCATAAGGTGTACTGAAGCTTTTTGATCTTTTATATGGAGAAAAATGTTTTTTTTAATTAATCTAGGTATCTTTCCCGTTTTGCGAGCCGAGTAGTCCTAGGGCGTCCACTTGCTTTGCGAGTAGCCCGGAGTCGTTGCTGGTTAATCTCTGTGGCTACAAGGGGGTATGCTTTTTTGCTTCTAGGATTTGAACTTGGGACCACTAGGTATTTTCACCCTAAGAGACCAAGCTTTTAGCCTTTTACCACTAGACCACCACCCTTGTGGTTTTATGGAGAAAAATGTTAATGTACAACTGGATATTTGGATTCACAAATGATATTCAAATGTAAAATGTTTAATTATTCATTACGTTGAGGAGTGTCATGTGATTAGTTTAGATGATAATATTGTGTCACTTAGAATGTTTGAGCGCAATGTTTCTGAATTCGTTGGAACTTTTATGTTTGGAAATTTATGCTGCGAATGACTAGTGCTAGAAATGTTTATGTTTGTGTTTGTTGTGTATGTATAGTTCTGACAAGGAAGAGCCTGATGCCGAAACAATTACATCAATGCTGGGGTTCCAAAGTTACTGGGATACAGCATATGCAGATGAAATGACAAATTTCCGTGAACATGGGCATACTGGTGAAGTTTGGTAAGTTAAAAATTTGTATTTTTAGCCTCTAGTTGTGTTAACTTACTGCCAGTTACATAAAAATGTTGGGGGAACAGGAGATGTCTCATATCAAAGTATATATCTTTTTGCAGCATAAAAAGTTGTTTCCTTTCCTGATTTAGAATGGCAATTCTTGCTGTTTTGTAGGTTTGGTGCTGATGTCATGGAAACGGTTGCTTCATGGACAAAAGACCTGTGTATTGACATCACTCAAAAGCAAGTTCAAAATCATCATGACAGCAGTTCTGAGCTTGGTAATCACAACGAGGGAGATTTAGCAGCTTGGAGTGTACTGGATGTTGGAACTGGCAATGGACTGCTTCTTCAAGAGCTTGCTAAGCAGGGGTATCTTTGAAACTCTTTCTTTTTTTTAAAGTGTTGACACCATACCATTTAATTCTTGTTTCTATTTACTAAAGCTTTCATTTTGTTGTTTTTTTATAATTGTCAAACAATGAGTATCATGTAGTTTTATGATGCACTTCGATAACATCTCACAGTTTTCACCACATCTCTGGTAGTGGTAAAATATGCTAATGCACTTACTTTTTGCCATCGGAGTATGTTATCTGTTCATCACCTTGATTAGAATTGGCAAATCAATCTTGATGTCGGTCTTCTATTGTATATGATGGATAGTAGGTTCATTGTGGTTCTTATATGTACATATTGTGATGAAATCTATAGATTTAATAACCTTTTTTTCTCTGCCGTTGTCTAAACATGTTTATCAAGATGTATGGCTGTAGCAGCTGCAATAAAATTGCTACAATAGCTTTGAAAGTTATATTCTCTTTTGTGTTTTATAATAGCACATTTTTGGAATAAGTAGCTTATTTAAACAGTTGTGTTAACATGACTGCTTTGTATGCCAATATGCTCCTTCCTTCCTGTATGATAATATTAGTTTTGTTCATGCATACATAGTTTTAGTTTATAGGGCCTAACTGTTGATGTATATGGATATAGGTTTTCTGATCTGACTGGCACGGATTATAGCGAAGGAGCAATTGAACTTGCTCGAAGTCTTGCGGATCGTGATGGATTTACTACTATCAAGCTGTTGGTATGATGCATAATTATCTTGTGTTTTTTAATCTTTGCAGCAAGCAGTTTCCATACTGAATTTATGGCCAATGGGTTCTTTTTTTGTACTGGTGCTGAATTATATCCAAGTTATCTTTGTAAATTGGGATCTCACGCAAGCGATCTTTTTCTTTTACATCGTTCACATGATATACAAGTGGAATGCACACACACAAGAGATCAGTGGCGAAGCTTGAATACAATGAGTGGGGGGTCGGGATCTAATTTTTTTTTTCCTAACACTATTAAAATGGGGTCGAAACCAAATATACCGAAATTTTTCTACACGAAAACTATATACCCCTACATCGCAAAAAAAAATCCGGGGGGTCCCCCCCCCCCTAATAAGCTGCGCCCCAGCAAGAGATGTGAATACTTGTGTCAGTAAAGTGTTATTGAAAGATTATGTTTTGTCACGAGTCACAAAATGAACTTGCTGGGTAACTGGTCAAAATATGAAATTGGTTTGCACGGATCAGAATTGGTTGAGGGTCAGGTTGATTCACAAATCTGTTTTAGTCCCTTTTATAACTTTTATACATAGTTACTGACTTACTATATTATTTTTGATTACAAAAACTGTATTTTGAAAAGGATAATTAAAATAAATGGATTGAAGAGGTTTTGAGCATTTGAGTACATTTCAGGCTATATGAGAATTTATGTTCAGTGTATGTTATCCTAATATCATGAATATATCACTTAAGCTTTCATTTTGATTGTTAGGTTGATGACATTCTTGAAACAAAGTTGGATAAAAAGTTTCATCTGGTTACGGACAAAGGAACGTTGGATGCCATTGGGCTGCACCCCGATGGTCCTGTTAAAAGGCAAGCTGTTCTATTTAATATTTTACTTTGCGGTCTTGTAAGGGCAATCTGTATTATGTGCGAGCACCCCACCCCATCAAACACACATACACCTGATACACACACAGTGACAATGCCAATTACATGTCGATTTATATATTGTTTAATCGGCTACAGGATTATGTATTGGGAGTCTATTTCAAGACTTGTAGCTCCTGGTGGCTTAGTGGTAAGCTTCTTTACTACTGTTTCCCCGTGGTTTCATCCCCCATGTTATCTTTCGGCTGTAATTGAAAAAGAGTGAAATTACAAAGTATCTGCACGTGGACTTCTATAAGTTATAACCAATCTGATCTGCTTTAGGTTATTACTTCATGCAACCACACTAGAGATGAATTGGTGCAAGAAGTTGAAAACTTTAATCAAAGTAAAGCCAACATCTCTCAGGAGACACAGATCCCCGCAGAAGCAGATGAATACGCACCTATCTTTTCTTACTTGGATCATATCCGTACCTACCCAACATTCATGTTTGGAGGATCTGTTGGGTCCCGTGTTGCCACTGTTGCTTTTCTCCGTAGTTAGATGAGCATGCTGTTAGTGTTTTTGAGTGTGTGCATGTCTGTATGTGGCACGAGTATTGCTGTTCCTAAAACCAAAGGAAACAAAAGAGCTTTAAAAAAACTGCATCTGTTTACCAAATGCTAACCATCGGGTTTTGAGTTAATTTTGTTCCCTTTCTATACCTAACAGGTTTTTTGTTTATGGCTCTTCGTGAAACGGGAACTTCACAAAATTGCTATCTTTAAAAAAAGGGTTAACGTGTTATGTTGTATCAGTTCTCGGTTTGTAATAGTATGTACTTCTAATCTAAAGTCTTGATACCGTTTATTTTGATTCTCTTATTTGGGAGCTGAGAATCTGCGGCAGTTTCAAGTTTGTGGTGACTGTGTCTAGATAGTCGGGGTTCTAATAACCATGTATGCGTCTAGTAAAGAATAAGCCACCAGAGGTGGAGCTATGGAAGTAACACCCATAGATTATAAGCCGGATTTCATGGTGTCAAAGCTCCCAAAATTCAGTTTAGAATAGAACCTTCTAAGGCCGTGTGTAGTAATCCTCTAGACGCCACATCCGACACCTAATGAATCCAAGATGCTACTACAAGCCAGCGTCTAAAAGCCAGCGTCTAAACATTTTTCCTAATTTCAGACGCACTAGACGAAGAGAGAGAGAGAGAATTGGGGCCGTTTAGTTTTTTATTTTTTGTTATGTGTGTGGGGTATATGTATTTGTGTGTGTGGGTATAATAATAAAATATTTGAGGATGAGATGAAGAATAAAGCTTAGTACGAGGGGGTGTTTTTGGGGGTGTTCTAGGAGAGAGAGAAGCTGATGTGGTGCTGATGTGGCTGGAAGAATAGGGTGTTCTAGTTTTTCTTACTACGGAAGGCTTGAGCATCCCAATGGGAGCTTATATCAAGACTTGTTTGTATCTAAAAGAAACGTAATTATGTTCGTTGCTTTCAGAAATTTTTTAAATTCTTAAAAAAGAAAGCATTTTTATCTTTGTTTGTAATGCCAAATTTTTATCATTTCAAAGCTAAAGGTCATTTTCTAAATATACCTCTAACTTTATCGATAAATATAGAGAAAAATAGTATTTTTATAGCATAGTTTTCATCTAAAAGATTATATCTCTACTAATCATCTTACTTATATATATTTACTTTATGTTTTAATATTGCACTTTCGTTGAATAAACAAACAGATTATACTCTAAAAATAATTTTAGAAAATTAATAGTAATCTTTCATATATAAAGAACTGTTGACTTCTTTTAAAAATTTCTCTAAAAATAGAAGCTCCATTTGAGTAAGTTTGGGGTTTTTTTTTCTCTTTTCTTCTGTCGTTGGGGGAGCCATTGCAAATGGCCTAAGTAAAATTATATCTAACATATTTTGTTTTGTTTATGTATCAAACTTTCAGTTATTTATAATTGTATGTACGTGGCCTCAAGTACCTAGTATATACGCCGATGTGGGACTTTTATTAGTCGCCAACTTAGCAAAACTCGGTTATTTACTTATTTATATTGTATGTACGCAATTTTTTCATCAAGGGCAGTGGCAACGCCCACCACATGAGAAAGGCATGGAGCATGCCTCAACGGCACACGGTCGCCACCCGTAAGGTATGAAAATGGCATGGAGTTGAGCGGCAAGAATTGTCGTGACCACATGAGGGAGAGAGAGCGAGACATGTGACCTGACACACACATCAATACATATATTTATTAATATAAACTAGGAAGTTCTTGTGCCGTCTAGCGGTGTTTGAAGCGTGTTGTGTTACTTAGTTGGATTTCTTGGTGTGTAAGAAAGTTGGTTGGCATATGAAATGTTAAAGGTGCTATCGTCCTTTTTTATACTATCTTAAAAAAATTTCACACGTTCGGGTTCAGACAAAAAATACAAAAGCCAAATGTAGAAAATGTATGAAAAAACAAATGTTAACAAAAAATTAAAAAAATACAAAAGAGAACCAAAATTTTTTTTATAAAAACCAAAAAAACAAAAGAAAAACAAAAAGGAATACAAAAACCAATTGAAAAGGTTAAAAAACAAATGTTAAATGTAAAAAAGGTATATAAAAAAAATCAAATGTTAAAAAAAATACAAAAAAATTATATATAATAAAACAGAAAAACACAAAAGAAAACAAAGAAAATAGGATAAAAAAAAAACTAAAAGAAAAACAAAGTCAAATACAAAAAATATAAAGAACTAAATGTTGAAACAAAAACATAAGGAATATAAAAACAATAAATGATGCTAAAAAGACCAAGATGTTAAAGGAAAAAAACTAAAAAATATATAGCATTTCAATAAAAGATATAACTTCAAGGGTTAAAAAAAGAACTAAAAAAAAAATAAAAATTAGGAAAGAAAGAGGGGAAATTATGAAAGGGCTAAAATGTGAAGAAAACAAAAGAAAACCAAAAAAAGGATTGGAAAACAAAAACAAAAAACAAAAAACAAAAAATAAGGGAGACTTTCGAACCTATGACCTCCACCCCCAAAATCTAAGACCCAGCCACTACACAAAAATATCTTTTTGTTTTATAATTGATAATTGTTGTATATATATATGTTAAAATGCATGTAAGGACAAAATAGCTACTATTCATAACCTATCATATTAATATATTAATATAAATAGGAGAGATGGTGTGTGTGAATGTGTGATTGGAAAAAAAAAGATAGTGATAAATTTACAGCACTTTTTATCCATTCACAACAACCACTGCTTTACACACTTATACATTGTGTATTAACATACATGTACTTGTGTATTAACATACATGTACTTGTTGTAGATGGATAAAAAAATAGTGACGGATGATGAATCATGACTGCCACTAAAAAAATATGAAAATGAAACATTATTGCATGAAATGAGATGACAAAATATTATTGGTGTGTACTGAAACATGCACCACATGACTGTCATTGCCTAAACAAATACATCCGCTAAGATAATAACTTTATTAGTCGACAACTCAGCAAAACTCGGTTTTGCATTTAAGAAAATGTCAAATATATACAATACCGGTACTTTAAAGATTAACACACATAATACCAAGTTACATTATATTTGTTATAAACAGTCTTCAATCTTGGAAAAACAGAATGATTCGAAATAATCATTTTTTAGTGCCGGCTTAAATAAAAAAAACAGGTGAATAAGTACCCTTTTGTGATCTTAAATTTTAAATAGTTAATATGATTAAAAAATCATTTATGACAATAATAAGTTTCTTTTACTTAATAAAAATCAATTTAAAAATATTTATGCATTTGAATAAGAGAGATTCCACTAAATTCAACCATTTGGCCTATCATAATTTGAAGCATAGCTAGCACAAATTAGCCTGTTAACAACTTAACATTGAACTTGCCATCTCCAGAAAATACTACGATAGTTTTTATTTCACTTTACCATCGATTATAGCTGTTTTTCAATTAGTTGTTTCTTTTCAATTCATTATGTATGTACTATTACTAATATTACAGATAGAAATTAATGTTGACATAATCAATGTTTGGACACACGATTGTCATCGTGTTGTTTAGAATTAAATACAATAATTGAATGACCTAGTGTAAATTTAAAAATATTTGAAGTGGTATATCATAATCAATATCAAATTTTTTGACTTCCAAAAGCAAAAGTCTAAACGAAGATGGGTTATACTTCATATATTTTAGGTATATCTTATTTGTACACTTTGATGCTTGCTTTTATACAAGTAAAATTGTGTATTTTTTGTTTATGTATGTAATGAAACACCGCATGGTGAAAATTTAGTCCTCTACCATAATGGAAGCAATTCTTTAAGAGAAACTCAACTACACCATCAAGCCTTAATATGATATTAATAATCAAACAGGTAAAATACTTTCGTCTATGTTTCAGTATTACATTCTTTTACTTTAGTTTTAATTACATTATTTACATTTGAATTTACCGGTTTGATTTTTCATATATTTTTAAATTTGAATTTACAACGTCTTTTGGGTTACATATATTTAATCTTTTCTTAAAAATGTTGTAAACATCCCGTGTATTTGACACGGGTTTAAATCTAGTATGTATATTATAGAATGATATCTTATAGCAGGGTTATGATACTAGCTAGAATACATTATAGCAGGATATATTATAGCATGGTATGTTATAGTAGGATGGATCCATTACAACTATGAAGTGTTGAATTGATAGTAGAATACATTATAACCTGTTTATGTACATTATAGCTGTAAGTTATATGTTTAATTTCTATATATTTACTAAGCTTAAAGCTTACTTTTTAATGGCGCGGTAGGTAACTTGGACGAATGACTTGGCATTAGAAGGAAGATGAAACTATGGCCGAAGCGTTGATTGAGCACTTGCTATAGGTTATTTAGGTGTTATCTTTTGAATCATAGTTGTGATTACCCGACTTCTTGTATTTTTCACCCATTTTTGTTGTTAAGTTGTAAAAGCCAAACGGGTCAAATTTGGTAATGGTTTTCATATTAAAATGGATGTAAATGAGGTTACGTTGGTTTAAGCAATGTTTTAAATACCGGTATTTTGAGCATACCGGGGTGGTATCCGGTACCAGTAATACCGGCCGGTATTACCGGATGACCAATTCACATGGAAATAAGTCAAATAACCTGCTGTACCAGTGTACCTTATGAAACCTGCTATACAAACCTGCAAATTATTGCAAACCTGCTATACAAACCTGTTCGGTAATACCTGCAAATTATTTGTTGTACCTTATGAAACCCAATATACAAACCTCCAACTTATGAAACCTGCTATACAAACATGTTCTTTCCCTATTTACTAGGTAACAAACCTGATTTAAAACACAAATTATTGCAAACCTGATGTAGAACATACAAACCATAGTCACACATAGATGGAAAATCCCGTTTTTTTTTTTTTTAATTTAACTTTTTTTTTTAAATTAAAAAATCACTATACCGGCGGTATGAACGTACCGGTATTTTGCAAATACCGGCCGGTATTTTGCAAAGGCGGTACACTCAAAATACCGGGGATAGTTGTACCGGTCTCGACATCAGTACCCGATACTACCGGTAATACCGGCCGGTACGTACCGGTATTTAAAACATTGCGTAGTACATGGGGTTGGATTTTCTCGAGACAAACTAGGTGTCAAGACAAAAAAAAAAAGAACAAATATAGTAAGCAAGAGATATATGGTCAAGCCAAGCTATTTTGTTTTGTTTTTTTTATCATCATGTCTCGTGAAAATTCACTGCAACAAAAAAAAATCAATTGTTCACACTTTTAAAAATTAATTGTGAAATTTTTGTAATTTATTCATCCTTAAAAATGTGAATAAAATCCTAATATTTATAAGTGTGGTGAAGCATAAAAATTTCACACTTATAGTTGTAGAAACATAATATTTACAATATATAAGACCATGAATATGGGTTGTCCCATATGTGAATTTTTTAATATTTTTTTCAAAATAAATTAGTGATTTTGTTTTTTGCTTTTAATTGATTAAAAAATTTTCATACGAGGGATTTCGCATCTAAACTTAGATGTGAGACAATCTCATACTCACCATCCCCATATATAAACGTGAACAAATATTAAAGTTAATATCACTTAAAAGTGTGAAGATTAATTATTGAAACTTAATTTATTTACAATCCTCCTAGTGAAAAAATTTGGTGTGACAAATTGATTTTCACGCTTTTAAATTTAATCAGGTATATATTTTTACCGACACTTGCAAATGTCATTTTTTAAAAAAATGTATAAATGTAAAAATTATTATAATTGTTTAAATTAACACTTGTAGTTGTAAAGATTTTATACACATTTGTAAGTGTGAACAAATTGATCAAGTTTTACTTTTTAAAAATGTAAGAAGAAAAAAATATGTGAACAAATATTACTTTTCTTGTAGTTAAATTACATAGATTTCACAGTTTTTTTGTTTTTGTTTTTTTTTAATCATGAGTGTCATACTCGCTTTGCAAGCAGACTAATTTCAAGAGCTACAATATTTGTTTACCACAGACTATATATGAACTTATATATGAAGCCAAATATGTTGGGTATTTATGAACTTAAAATGGTTATATGCCCACCACCAATCTTTATTGTAAGAACAAAAACCTACATATACAATTATACATGTATATAAGACCATTTGTAACAACTAGGTGAACATTTGTCATGTAAGTAGGTGAATGGTTGTGAAGCGGAAGGTGAAGGGCGAACGGTGATATCATTCACCTAGCATATAGATACAAAAAGTGGGGTCCAATT
>JAOEHQ010024320.1:0-14078 GCA_025447715.1 Asclepias incarnata
ATCGACATCTTTTGAATTACACCGAACCTACTTACCAACGTTTCATCGTCCGGATTATTTTTATGGTTCCTGTAAGTATAGTATATATCATAGTGTATATGCATATATCATAGTGTTGCAAGTATAGTAACTGACCCATTTTATGGTTACTATTACCCCCATTGATATAATTAACATTCTGTTTTTTTGGGAGGGTGATTTTAACATAACTTTGAAGAATAATTGAGGGTTTGGTTTTATATGGTTTTATATATTTGATATACAAATATATATATATATATATCACCGTCACAACCTATGTACACATATCAACATTGACAACAGCTCAAGAAGCAGCAAACGATTTTTGAGTAGACTTTTAATGCCAAAGTTGTTTGAATGTAGTCGGAGAAGATTCTGATGATGAATTTGAGGTTGTTTAGTCTGTGTGTAAAGGAAAAAAATTGATAAATGTGAATGGGGATGATGATGATTTATAGATATATATAATATATTAGTTATTAGTTATGGAATTCTTATTTTTATTTCACTTTTTTTTTAATAATAAATGAGGTGGAATATCCACATCATTAATTTAACTAATAAAAAAATTTAAAATGAAATTCAAAATAAAAAGTGACTGGTTACTTGGTGATAGACCCATAAAAGGTGTTTTAGCCGGTTTTTAACCTCACAATAGAGATTTTTTTAGTTTAGACCCATTAAAGGTTTTTTTGCCAAGTTGAAGTACTTTCCAATCAATTAACCCTATAATATATTATTATTTTTTTTAGTTAATTACATTTTTCGTTCCTCACGTCGAACAAGTTACATGTTTCATCCCTAACTTTAGTTTATTACGGCTTTGGTCCAACTTTTTGGACTCCGTTAACGGTTTTGGTCCTAATCCTTAACGTTTGTTTATAAGGTAGACATGTGACGGACACATGATGGGTATTTTTATCATTTCCTTTGTTACAGGGACCAAAAGTGAAACTAACTTTAAATTTGTTCATCTATCATTATTCATCATCATCATCTCAATCTATATATGTGTACAACAACAACAACCAACAACCGTACTCAATCCCTGCATAAATGGGGTATGGGGGAGGTAAGGTGTAGACAATGTTGTCTCTACCCAAGGGTACAGAGATTGCTTCCATAAGGACCTCCGGTCAAATGGGAAGAGAAACAAATAAGAGTAGGAGGTAAGTAACCATACCTATCGGTTGTGTTCAATCTATATATGTGTATCTATCTATATATCTATATCAAACATCAAATATAAAGATTCAACAACACCAATCAAGCACTGTGTACTCATCAAATAAAACATATTTTTTTATTGATTTCATTTTTTTTTTTTTTTTTAATATTCTTACAAGAGGGAAAAGGCCTTGATATATAGGCTGTAAACAAAGAAAATAAGAAAAATACATTAATGATGATTAGCTGTCGATTGGATGTGATTTGCTTTAATTTAGGAGTAACAACGGGTAAATTTTATCTTTCCAATTTTTCTTACTTTTAACATTATTCACATGTTATTTTTGTTTCTTTTTTACACTTGAAAAATTGTACACCATATAGATTGTGAGTGGTTTGTGAAAATCAGAAAATTATATACTAGTGTGTTAAATCATATGTGATATTATTATACGAATCTCAACATTCACTAAAAAATAAATATAAGAAAGTTATTAAAAGTACATCAAGTAATCTCTCTATTCAAAAACGAAAATCTGATAGTTATAACGATATAGTTTGTTTTGTTAAATTTAACAATTAACGGTTTTTAAAATAATTTATGTGTCAAAACTTAGCTAAAAACGGGTTATACTAAATATTTTAACAATTGGATCAAAACACAATGTAGGTCCTCGATTGATTTACTTATTTTCAATTATTTTTTATTGGTCTCAAATGAATTTTCTTGAAGTTATATACAAAATGTTAACGCCCAAGAAAAGTTTTTTGTTTTTGTACTTCATAGTTACTAGAATAGAATGGTATATGTGTAATTGGGCGCCAGCAAATGATTCCCTGTTATGTCATGTTGTTTGTGTTTTTTTAACGTCAAATCTTTTACGACATAAATGTGTGAGGGATTGATTCGTGAATTTACATTTTAAAACAAAAACTTTTATCAAATGGGCTAACCCAGGTTAGTTGTTGCCTTAGTTAATTATTCCAACAAACAAGTGATTTACATGCGTATTGTTCCGCTCATTTGGTCCTATCTGCCTGGTACAACTTGAAGAGCTATAACTTGCAAACCTGCTTAACTCAGTGTGTCTTACCTAAACTTTGGTCGTCTAAAAAGAGCAATGGAACCATGTGTTTCGAATCATAAGGTACTTGTACCCTGAGGTTTTTCGCAAGGGTTCAAATCTTGGAAGGGGAGGTATTTTCGAGTATTTTCGTGAAAGTCCTAGGTTGCATCCTACGAATTCGAGTTAGTTTAGGAATAGGAGGACGATAGTTTGTCATTCATATATATATAGTTTGTCATTCATATAATTATTTCAAAAGTACCCCAACTATCCCTTATTTGTTGTATTGAGGTCCCAACTTCTAAATCGTATATTGTGGGGTTCGAAGGTTGTGACCGGATTAAGCGGATGTGTATCAGGTTGCTTTTGAATTTTAAACACCTCATCATCCTGGCTTCGACGTAGGCAAGTGACTTGGCAAAATAAATAAATAAAAAATAATGAACTTGATGTATATATATTCTAACAATCTAACCCCATTTCGCTCTTTCTATTCTAACGTCTCTCTCCCCCTCTCAACGTCTCTCTCCCTCTCACTCATCACTCTCTCTAGATCTGGATCTGAGATTGAGTGCCTGAGATTTCGAGATCGAGATCGAGTGCTTGAGATTGTGAGTTTGAGACCGAGAGTTTTCTCCCTCTTCGGCTTTGGCTTCGCCGGCTGTCGGGAATTTTTTTCAAGGGTGAAAGCCCTAGGTCGGAGGTCCTTTCGGAAGCAGCCTCTCTTCCTTTGAGTAAGGGTAAGGTTGTCTACATCTTACCTCCTCATACCCCGCTTATGCGGGATTGGGTACCGTTGTCGTTGTCGTATTCTAACCCTAAAAATCACCAACCCAAACCTTATTTTGATATCCATTTCTGCAAATTCCACCATGTTACTAGTAACCTATGAAGCCATCCACACATTTTTTCGCAAACACTATCAATTCATCGTTACAAACAAAATCCAAAGCTTTTGATTCTTGTATATCTTTACGGTCATATATATATATTTGGACAAATTACAATAATGGTACCTGACGATATAGCCAAAATTACACTAGCAGTACCCTGTTATTAAAAATTACCCGAATAGTACCCAAGGTTGGCAAAACGCACGCTGGCAGTACCTCCCTCTAACGGAGCCTAATGGATCGTTAATTTTAGTCATGTGCCATACATATGCAGGGGTAAAACCGTCTTTATTCACTCCCCCTATTTCAATAATCATCATCTTCAACATCAACAACTCCAGATCTTAAAAAAAAAATATCATCGTGTTCTTGGCATTTAAGAATCGGATATTTAATTAGTTCATATATATATACATAATCCAAATCCATACGGATATTTAAACCACGTGTTCTTGACATCATCAACAAATCCAAATCCAAATCCTAATGGTATGACAAATTGAACAACCACTATCTATCCAAATCCTACTGCTACTGCTACAGAACTGAATCTGGTTATTTAATCGATCTCTATCCATATCTCTATCTATCTCTATTTAATCTATATAAATCTATATTCTATATATGTATGTATCAATCTATAATATATATATATATATATATATATATATATATACATATATCTTCTCCAATCTATGAATATATATACATATATCTCCAGATCGAGCATCATCAGATTCAGTTCCAACCATCATCAGATTCAATCACTAGAATCAGTTCCACACCTGTGAAGTCTGGCCAAGTCCCGCCGCCTCCGTCCTCCTATGTGAAGTCCGGCCAAGTCCCGCCGCCGTCCTTTGTGAAGTTCGACTAGATTCAGATTCGATCATTACCTTCTCGGAACTTTTATGTTTTGTTTTTATGTTTTGGGGTGACCGGATCTTGGTGGTAGTCGGAGCTGTGGGATGGCCGGATCTTAGTGGTGGTCGGAGCTGTGGGATGGCCGGATCTTTTGCTTCTTTCGAAATCAAATAGCAATATATATGTGTTTGTATGTTTTGGGAACCAAAAGTATATATGAACAATAAAGGAAAATCCTACTGAACAATATATATATATATACATGTGTTTTGATAGATATACATTTGGTCCATATACAAAAGCAAAAGCAGCAGCAGCACATGACTAAAATAAAAGAACAAGTTAAATGAGGGTAAAAGAGTCTTTTACTCATTCACGTGAGCAGCACATGACTAAAATTAACGATCCGTTAGGCTCCGTTAGAGGGAGGTACTGCCAGCGTGCGTTTTTGCACACCATGGGTACGTCTCGGGTAATTTTCAAACGTAGGGTACTGCCAGTGTGATTTCGCGATAAGGACAGGTACCATTCTTGTAATTTACCCTAATTAATAATGACATAAATAAACTCCAATTTGATGAAATCAAGATATTTTATTGGTTAATAAGTGCTTAGGACAACCTTATTTATATAATAAGATATTGTATAAACATATATACTTAGTTTTAACAGATAACAAACCTTATGGATCACTGTTGGTGGTTCACTGAAAGCCAAAAAAAAAAAAAAGAAGATAAATAAAAAAACTATGCAGTTACAAAAACTACAAATCTATAAAACGAATTGCATGGTTGTGTTGGTGTTGCGAAACTATAAACAAGATCAAATAAGAATTGTTAAACATGAGATACTACATACTTTACCTTGTTGGTTGAGGCCGTGATGTGTCCACAAAATGGGAATATGAGGAATAATGATTAAAGTTTTGTATTTTTGTTTGGATATATAGCATATAGGAACTTAGGAAAACATAAAGACTTGGGAAAGTATATAATAATAATATACGTAATTCGGTTTTTCGGTTTAACCAAATTCAATATCTTATAACCATAACGGAACCGTAAAACGATAAAGACTTAAGAAAACATAAATAAATAGCACATTAGTTCAAGGGTCATCCTTATCATGTCAAGTCCTCATACTCATAAACATGATTAGCGTCAAATTACCGTCAATGTTCGTTATATGAATATGAATGGAATGGGATGTGTAACAACTCCTTTAAATGGTGTGGGTTGTCTATTAACACCCCGATCGACAGTGACATCAGTTAGTGTTGGTGTGTCATATTAACCCCAAATATAATGATCTCTAATCAACGGATTAGGTTTCTTTGGAATAATTTATTCAACACCTGGCTTTAGTCTCATCCTCAACTTGATTTCCCATGCTTTAATAACAAACTAGCAATTGTACAGCCCCGCCTTGCGGGGCTTCAATTAACGTTATTGCGTTTGTTGATGCAATTTTACAAACAGGTTAAAAATTAAATAAAATAACAAATCAACAATCACAAAGAAAAAAGAAGTCAAAATGAAACACCGAAAACACTTTATCGTATATATGTTTACTAAAAAGTTTGTCATATCAAATTTAACTGTATTTAGAGACAATATAAAAACCAAAACCATATCACAAATACAACATCCTTGATATATGTACTTGCAAAAATGACAAATAAAAAAAATGTGTAATTAAAATAAAAACAAAATAAATTAATATTTCTTAAAAATACAAATCTTTTAAACAAAATCAAAATAATATACACATATTAACATTTGTAATCTAATATAAAATGATCCTATTAAAACTCAAATTAAAAAACACCCATCTAGTATATTGGGCCAAAAATTAAAAAAAAAGCCAAGTAAATGTGGTTTGGGAGATTCGAAACTGGGACGTTTGAAAGGCAAAAGGCCTTTAAGCGGAGCCACATACCACCTGGACCATGCACCTTTTCATTTCAAATTTGCAATGTTTAATATTTAACAAGAGTTAACGGAGTTACTGTTCACTCCGTTAACTATTAATAAGAACTTATAATTGCCAAGAAATGGAAATAATTTACTTTTTCTCAATCAAAGGGTAATACTCACGGCAAACAAAAGAGTTACTGGTCTATTTTAAGTCAATTAAGAGGTGTCTTGATAACTTGATATCGTCTTCTACTCTTCTCTGATAATATATTCGGGCAGCCTACAACTCGATTTTTCGACGAACACTCACCACCACCACCACCACCACTATCATACACCACAACGCAGGCTGCCTACATGGGCTGATCGTCGAAAAATCTCATCAAAGATAGGATATGGGGAATGTGAAATGTAGGTAGTCACATTCTACCAGAGGTAGAAAGATTTATTTCAAAAAAAGATTAGAATAATCGAAACTAAATCAAAAAAATTAAAACCAAAATCAAACAATTTTAGATTTTCAAAAGCTGAAACTTTCAGTTTGATTTTAAGTTTTACCCAAAAACCAATCCATACTTACCAGTTACCATGTCGTTCATCGCCTCCCTAATGAATATAGTGAACGACCTTAATCACGCAGACTCGTTACGAAGCCCAAGTTAACCAATAACTTGTGAGCCCACCTTTTTTCTTGATCATGTGAAATTTGAACAAGTTCTTCTGCTATTTGTATTGGTATTTTTTTTTTGTCATTTTATTAATGATGTAGCATCCAAAATAATTTATCCGTTCAATGCAACGGGATTAGATATTTTTCGTTAGAGGTATTTAATTCATTAACAAAACCTGAATAATATTTTACGTGTATTATAATTACCAGACAAAGTTCATCATGAAAAACTATAAAATGTAGGTTTAAATAAATTAAACTGTAATTAAATGAGATAACTATATGATTGAGGAAATTTGACTAAATATTTAAAAAAATAAGTCTGAATTAATATTTAATGTTATAAAGGTATATTAGCATATTCACATCTTGAACTTTGATTAATTTAAAAAAATTTGTAACCTTAATGTTTGCCAAGGGTATTTTATATTTTTTTACCACAAAAAGGACATGATAAATAAAATAAGAAGATAGTGTATTAAATAGTGACTACTGGGTGTTAAACTTAACAATGCTAAAGCCAAATGTGTATGAAACATCAGTCTTTTGTTTGAGACTTGTTACTAACATGATTCGTTTATAATAATGATAATAAAAAGTGGATGCAGAACTTAATTTCCAAATATATGAGCCAAATTTAAATTTAAAACTATTAACGTTTATGAAACCTTACAAACCAAATTTTATTATCAAACAGAAATAGGCTGTAAACAGCATACACTTTAAAATACCCTTGGCAAATTTAAAACTATTAACGTTCATTGTAAACTATATGAGCCAAATTTAAATTTAAAACTATTAACGTTCATTTGATATATTGCATACCTCTAAACAGCATACAAGCAAAAAGAAACACATAAACATCACCTCACATCAAGATTATAAGATAAAACATCCAAACTAGAGTTCAGGTTCTTTCAACACTAGCAATCTATATCGATAATATTATGAAGATTCATATGATTGATCAAAGAAAAGCGCTTCACCTCAGATACACTTTCAGAGTTTCAGACTTTCAATCATGCACATATAAGCACAACAGCGCAACAAATGCATATATAAGTTGATCATATAGATAAAAACACGGCTACAACATGAAGATATGTAACCACAAATTATAGTTTTTTGGGTAACTTCAAGGTATACTTAGTTATATACTACCCACGAAAGGACAGAAAGTACATTTCAATGCTTTCGCTTATTGGGCCTAAAAAAAATAAGTTCATTGCAAGTTATAATTTCCATTGTAACTCCTCGCATTATCCTCTGTTTGGTTCAAGAGCTGAACTTGACTGTATTTCTCCTGTTTAATAACAAAGGTAGAACACGATTCATCACAAACATAGTATATATTGGAGAGTTCAACATTATCTACAACTTTCTAACAAAAAACGGAATGGCATTAATAAAATGGGTCAGGTTAACCAAAACACTTTGTTTCGAGATAATTTTAATTTGTGTCAAGTGGGTCAAGCTACATCCTTTTATTCAAAACATAAGATTATTATTATAAAAAATATAACTTTTATAATCATAGTGGACACACACTAATACTATTACATAAAACAATGAAAAACATTGTACAAAAGTGTTTCAAGTCATGCAAACCCGGCCAGCCCTGCCCACTTTTCCATATTCAAAAAGCTGAAGCGAGATGTGAAGCAAACAAGGGATGATACAAAGAGGAGGAGCACGGAAAATAAGACTTTATTGGCGTACAAGAATACAGTTGAAGGAATACCTGCTCAGCTTTCTCGGTTGGTTGTCAGATCCAACTGAACCACCTTCTGAATCCAAATTGTCGACAATTTCCTTGACACCCTGGAGAAGAATAACGTCACATGTCAAATGAATGACTGAGTTCCAAGTTCTATATCATGATAAACCCAAAAAATCAATAATAACCCACATCATAGTCTCAAGAGTTGGAAACAGTTATGAAAGCCCCCAAACAATAAGCATTTACTATGGAACTTTTTCCCCATTTTAAGTTTGATTAACATTACGTGAAAACTTGATCAGCATAATAATTTTGTTCATGCAAATACATAGAAACAGAAAATATGGCAGATGAAGGACGATGGCAGATGAAGGACGATGGGAATGGTAATGGTTGCGATAATGCAAAGAAACAGAAACAAAAGTTAGGGGATAATGCCGAGGCAATGGGAGTGAAGGTATGATATCCATCTCTAGAACAAAATAGCATAAGGGAATAGGTCACCTCAAGACTCAGCATTCCTCCAGACGTGAGATAACCTGCAGCAACAGATTTACCAGCAAGTCTAAATTGTTCCTGTATTGTCAAATAGACAAACAATCAAAAATCAAACTACAAGACAGATATAAAAAGGATGAAAAAAATGATGCAAGATACATTTTTTTTATAGCTGTATCTGATAAAAAATCAAATGTTGGACTATCTAAAAAAAAAATAGTATATAGTTCACATATAAGATCTGTAGTTACGGAAATAAACCACACAGTAAATTTGATGCTTGTAAAGTTGTACCCATGATTAAGATTCACCAAAAACAGCCATTCAGAAAAAAACGAAATAGAAAATCCGCCAAAAACAAACAGGTTTTAATGTCCAAAAGTAAAAGAATGAGAGTGAAAGGTCATCCATGATAAACTGAAAGATTATTTTGATCAGATGCCCATTCCCAAGTGCATAAATTTTTTTAATGATAAGCATATATGGGACATACGGACATATATATGCATCTTAATGTTATAGCACACAACATGATCTCAGAATTGCAAAAAAACAACCCAAAACATGGCACTAAGCGTCACTAGCTTTTTTCGCTCCTTCGGTTTTCTGGTTAACAGACTATCTTTGTAGTTAAATTGCCTTATTTTGCAGATAAATGAAACTAACCAAATGTAGCAAGCTAGAAAAAGAACAGAAGAATTACTTGTGCCTTGCCAGAGATCTTATTTCCATCAGCCTTGTTGCAGAGGTACCACACTCCAAGGTTAGTTAGATCCTATTTATAGAAAGAAAAAGAATCATAAGTATATCCTACAATAAGAAGCAATAGCACTGGTAACCAATGAAATAGAAAATAACCACACAAAAAAAAACTATAAAGGTAAATTTAAAAAAAAATGAATATTAAACAATAACTTAAGTGGACCACTAATGTTTACCTGCTTTTCTTCCAATGTCATTATCTTGCCATTCTGCCAAAAAAAAAGATCAATAGAGTATTATATAGAAGGTAAACAAAAAGCCTTATCGTTAACAACTCTTATTAAAGACGTTGTCCACCAGATTATTGAGCATCATCACATAACACTCACCAAACCAGACACCATTTGATTTAGTGAATCCAAGTCATAGCCTATTTGGGAAAGATCATCACGGACACCATTTACCTGTTGCACAAGTTCAACAGGTGAGTTATAGAGTAAGTTCATAGCAGAATCTAGACTTTCACCATTGACCAACTATCAATGGTCTAACGATTCAGGCTCAAAAACATACATCACTTCTGATCAACTTGGAGATTTCCTTTTGCTGCTCCATTTTATCATCCAAGTTCTCAATCCTCTGTGTCAAGTGTTTCTTGGCTGCCTGATTATCGAAAAGACATTTAAGAACATGTAAAAAAAAGCGTGAACTTGGATGGAATATTGAAGAATTACCAAGAAACATGATTTAAATATTACATCTAACAAAAAAAAATGTTAATTTCGCAAGTAGAATGACACGGGATAGACAGATACCAAGTATACACTAGCAGAATTCCTGCGCTATGCAGCAAATACAACACTTTATAGGCCAATACTGAAGATTGAATACAAAATTTTTTAAGGTTTTCATATGCTTTGTCAAATAGGGAACTGTATTTATTGTTATATAATTACCAAAAAATACCTTGATCTTAACTTAACATGTCTTAAACTAGTAAGTGTTAAATGCATTATGTTATAACAACTGAGATGTGTGTGCATGAATCAATAAAGGAACCAATACATACACATACATTTGTTGGAATTCCTAATGATACGCAACTCAATCAAGTTCTTGCCAATGGCAAAACTTACCACAAATATATTTAAAATCACAAAGCAAATATACATACGAACACAAAGCAGAAAGGAAGAAAGCTCAAGTCATACACATATGGGACCAGTAGATCAACAGAACTAGAACCCACTTTGGAAATACTTCACACACGAACAAGAAATCTAACAAAGTAGAATCTTAGATCATACTCAGTTACTCATAAGGTTGGAAACAACTCCTTTACTTATTTATAATAATTTCTTTTACTAATACCTAATATAGTAGAAATGCCTATAAAAACATGAATTCATGGTTGGTAAGGCAATCTCAAAAGAAAAAAGAGAAAAACCCATTTTGTTATTAATAATACTAAGACAGGTACTCTGCTGCAGACATGATATAACAAAACTGAGAGCTAATATAAATGTTTGTTCCTCGCATTGGAGATCTTACACCTAAAACTTAATCGCCGTGATCGCACACTGGGAAAACTAGGTAATCTATGTGGTCGCAAAAAATAACCTCAATAAATGTTATGACAATATTTTAATACTTCAAAGACTTGCAAAATTTGTATTAGGATATGATCAACAAAAAGTTGTATTAGGATACGATCAACCACTCAACATGTCTGCTAGAAACCTACACCAATATACCTTCCATAATGAACCAATAGAAACATAGAAGTAAACCACAGACATATAAATGTAACAACTAACCAAAAAAGAAAGAAATATAACAAAAAACCATGCATATGAAAGAAAAAAATTTACTAATCGGCCCATCTACTACCAAACTACAATTAACATGAAAAACAGGACTACTGAGAGTAAAATCTTTCACAAACTAGCAAATTCACAAGGAACTTTGATATGAAAGACAAAGCAAAATACAAATTACGTAACTAATAAGCCTTAATCTCTATAGTAGGAACTTACAGCCAGAGCATCTGATACTTGTTCCAAATGCTTTGTCAAATTTGAGACAGCAGTTGCCATATTTTTCTTGGTCACATACATCAGGTCCGTGAATGACAAACCCTGAAAATATATATCGACAGAGAGTGTCAAGCTTTAAAAAATCCACTTTAACCCAAAAGCATACATGTTAACCAAATAAAATAAATGCTTTGTGTTGATCAAGACATCAAGTGATTGAATAAGCACATTTAAATCCAAAAATACCTATTTTTCTTAAATATTTTGCTAGTAAGCAAAGAACAAAAGAAGGAGAAAGAAAAAAACGCAATCAAACCTTCCACCACATGTATCCATAACCCGCGGCACCCAAGGCAGCAGCTGGTACCACTAGAGATGTCGCATTAGCTGCATCAACATTAAGTTTGTGATTAAAAAACTCAAACAATTAACTGGAAACTGATAATAGTGGTCCACCAAAGTATACACATATATAACTTCAAACGAGAAAAATGCAAGACACAATGAACCCTGAAGCAAGCCACTAGAAGTACGTTAAAAACTCATGCAGACTAAAAGCACATACCACCAGCGCCACCATTCAGAACGGTGATCTGCCTGGAAGAAGCCATCTGACGAACTTCCATTGCTAATCGCCGAACCTGCATATTAAGTTGGCATAAAATCAAAGACAATAAAAATACTCCTATTCCTAAGCATCAATAAATATCGTAGCTTAGCCTTTTGAAAGTTACTACTATATTTCTAAAATAAAGGCAACGATATGAAAATTTTCACCAGTATTGTCTTGTCTAAGTTTGATCGTTTAGTTAAAGAAAGACAACAGAATCCCTATCAGAACAGATATCGAAATAAACAGCGAAAAAGATTTGGTACTTGAGCAGCAATGGCATCGGCATGATCTTCAGCTCCTTCCCCTTTCTTTCCTTCATATCCTTTCACCAAAGCCTGCCGCCCACCAAAAACTTTTAATTTATGTATTCTAACTAATAAAAATAATCTATAAATAAATATTACCTGAAGTTCACCCAATACATCAGATAGTTTACCATTTTGAAGCATCAACGTGCCAGTATATCCTACACACACACACACAAAAATTATTTTGAATATCTCTGGCTGTATTAATATAATAAATATATATTATTAGGGTTTGAGATGTTTAGGGATCTAATAATAGTCATATTTGATTATAATAATAAAAATAGTTATATATATAAGTTTAGAAACCTGCGCCAATAATGAAAATAAGTTTGGAAACACCCATTCCAGCTTGCATCGCCATCCTCGCTCGCTCGCTCTGCTGAAAACGAATTGAATTGAAAGCCCCAGATGAAGGATTTTTTATTTATTTATTTTCTCTAATAAAAGGGGAAGACTTGTTACTTGAAGATTTTATGTAGTATGACTAAACGCTGTCGTTTTGGTCATGTGATAACTGATAAGGAATCCAAACACGGAATCGAAGCCTTAATCCGGATCTTCCACATTCATATCTGTACCCGCCTGTCTTTCCAATTGTGTCAAAACGACAAGGTTATATCCGCGCGTTGTCGCGGGTATTTTTTTTTTAACACTAAAGGTAGTCGATCGTAATATAATGTTTATATTAAATTAAACAATAACGTTTTAATAACAATAATATAATTTTATATACGAACATAACATATAATAATATTTTTATCAATGCAAATAATGACACTTCCGTAACAATGTTATAATGACTTACGAACAATTAGTTTAATGAAAATAATAACATTTTGATAACATTTATATAATATCTTACTATATGTGAGATAACAACATAACATATAATAATAATTTTATTAGTGCAAATAATGACTTTGAAAACAGCAAGTATTACCCAGAAAGAGAAGGTAAAACCGAAAATAAACAAAAAAAAATATCGAAAAGAAAAATTAAAACGCAAAGTTAGATATAGTTAATTGTATAAAAAAAAAATAAAAATTAAAAATTACTTAAAAGCATGATAAAAAAAGAAGAAGTTAAAACCAAAAAAAAAAAAGTTTTATGTAATAAACCAACCAATAGGAACTTGGTATAAGCTAACAAAAATATAAGCAAAGAGAAAACCAAAGCATGTCAATTATGAAACCAAAAAAAGAAAAGAAATTGTCAAACAAAAAGAATAAAAAGGAAAGGAAAAATTAAAACATAACCAAGGGTCGAACCCCTGATTCTTGGTTTCAAAAGTAATCACTCAGCCACTCCAACCAACTCTAAATATGGTTTATTTCTAATAGTGGTCATATATATACTAAAATGTTTTATGTAATAAACCAACCAATAAGAACTTGGTATTGTTCATTGAACAGTACCAAGTTTAGAATTGTAATAGGGTAATGAAATAAAAATGTAAACAAAATTATACTATAATCACACCTTTTTTTAATTATTAATACTAGAAATCATACCCGCACAATGTGCGACGATAGATGATTTCTTAATTTTTATAATATTTGTAAATTTCAGTTACGACACTCCACAAGAGGTGACGACGAACAGC
>JAOEHQ010024331.1:0-14076 GCA_025447715.1 Asclepias incarnata
CCCACATACCCCACCCCTCCTGACCGGATTAGGTATCATTGTTGTTGTCTAAATAACTTTAGTAAAAAATCCAAAAAACCCAAGATGGGTCTTCAAGATTTCATTAAAAAGAAAAAAAAACCAAAAATATAAACATATCATATAATATAACACAACCAAAATCAAGAAAAACAGAAACCCTAGAAAGAGGTATAGACAGTTAATTAGAAGAAAATATTACCTGTGAGAGGAGTGTGGGTGAGTGAGTGATGTTCAAATTTATATATGTTTTTGAATTTGAATTCTGATTGCCAAACAATGAATTTGATTTTTATTTTATTTTTTATTTTTCTAAGATTTCTTTTTATATTTTCTGAAGGAGGATAAAAAGGATATGAATGAAAGGGGTTGTACGAAAAAGTTTTAATACGTGGACAGTGGACTTTTGAAAAATGGGCTAATAGAAGTCCCCGGGCTTTGCTAGCCCATATTTATGGACTAGTAATTTTGGGTACTATTTGCCAATTTAAATTTGGTTCTTTTTAATAGCTTAAGATAATATAACCTAGAACAGATATTTATAAATGAGATAATGACAATTCCTATTTAGCATGTTAGCGAACCAATCCAATTACATTGATCATATTTTTAACAAAATAATTTTTTAACATATGATTTTTTTCTAAAACAGCTAATTTTTCTGTAGACTGGACTTACGAACATTAAAAAGTTATTTTGAAACTAATGAAAATAGACAAGCTGATTTCCTCACAAGAGTTCTCAAGTTTGAATCTCCTTAGGTAACATCTTGGGGTAGCTAAGAAAATGGTTTGGAGTACGCTGCCTACATTGAGTCAAAATAATTTGTCATCCCAAATAACCTGAACAAGGAAAACCAACTTCGTTTAAGCTATACATATAACAAACTTGTTAATAAATTTTCGTCTTGTTTTATGTTAAAGGGTGTTTAAGATTGTTTTTTAAACTTTGGATATGTTCATTTTGTAAACAAGGATAAACATAATAATTTATAATTATTGTTTATATTAGCTAATTAGGTAGATTGGTTTTAAGAGGGTATTTGGGGTTGCATACTTAAATTATAAGTAATGATATATCCTCCTAATTCATCTCCCTAACTACAATATGATGACATTCGGCAAAATCAAGAGATAAGATTAAGAAAGAGATTTAGTGGAATCCACATGTCATATTCATATGATTTTAGAAGGAATTTTAGAAAGTCTTTTTTAGGAAGATTAATCATTTTCCTTAAACTATTTATGTTGAATAGATTTCTAAATTGGAAACACACGTAAAGTGTTTGGATAGCTGGTGAGTTTTAGCTTCTTTTATGAAAACTAGAAATAATACTCGCGCAATGCGCGGTTGTTGATGGTTGAAGTTAAAAGATGATGGTGTACGTCAATCGGCTTCGCCGACCGCCTGCCCTGAATTGTCTAACACGTGTATATAAAAATTGTATTTGTTGTTATTGATAAAATATATATAAATAAAAATTTGTTATGTAAATCAATATATATATACATAAAATATAACAAAACATTAAATAATAAGTTAAAAATGGTAATGTTTAAAAATTTTAAAATTTAAGACACTTTTTAAATGCTTTATAATGTAAAAAATATAGATATAGATTATAGAAGGTGAGATAGCTCTAATTTCAAACACACTTTAAGTCATAATCACTTTTCTAAAATAGTCGGAGTAGAAAACACTCCTTGGTCTTTAACTACTGGCCAGTGGCTACTTTTCTTTTTCTTTTTTTGTAACTACCGGCCACTTATTTCGACTTGCTTAAAAATAAAATCAGTTTTTGAATAGACAATCATTTGTGGTGTGTGCATAAATATATGTATTTAATAGACCGATCGAGTTCTAAAAAGAAGACCATTGAGTTGTTCAAGATGAACTTTACGTATAGTTAATTTATGTTAAATATAGCTTTAAGGGTTTGTAGATAATGTGCATAAAAAAATTATATCTTTCATATCAAAAGCTCAGCCCCTGAATTTTATGATAAATATACAACTATTATTTTATGCACCTTAACTACAGCCCTAAATACTATATTTAGAAAAACCTTTCATTTAATACTATATTTAGAAAAACCTTTCATTTAATAGCAGATGGATGAAAGGGTTGGAACAGTTGGAGACTTGGAGACTTGGAGTTGTGAAATAATGGGCCAGGTTTAGCATTTAGAGAGATCCCAGGCCTGATGGCCCATTTTTATGAACATGTAATTTGGGCATCACCGATAGAAGGGAAATGAAGTGAGTTTTAAATTATTATTATTTTGAATTGTTTGTTTTTGATTGGGTATTGTAAGATTTATTGAGGTATTAGGTGGGATCCAATTTGAAGGTGATGTGTTGAGGGAAAAAGATGGGGTGGAGTGATAAGAAGGTGGTAATGACGTGGAAATAATTTTTGTAAGTGTTAGGTTGTAATGGTCTTACACACAATGTTTTAAAAACCAGTATGAACCGGCCGGTTTGACCGGTTAAACCGGGCACCGGCCACGAGACCGGTTCAACCAAACGCGGTTTTTTGATTACACCGCCTGGAGAAAAAACCGGTCGGTTTTGGCGGTCGAACCGGTTGAACCGGTACCACCAAACCGGCGGTTCAATGATTTTGTTAAAAAATAAAAATAAAAATTAATGAAAAAAGAAGAGATAATACAGAATACATAATAGACATAGTGGAAAGTGTGAAACGGTGAAGTTTTGCCCATCTCCAATGCCAACTAGCTTATTTATTTATTTGCATCGCATATATACACTTTTTGGTGGTGCTTCCATTGGTTTTATATGATATGCATGCTTTTACGTATAAAGTAACTAAGAAAACCATTGGGTGGTTGTCGAAGATGAGAATATAAGTTTGAATATATAATTCTTTACCAAAGGATTTTCGGCCCTGTTGTTCAATGATTTTCGTTTCAGTTTAAGTGTTCAGAAGACCTCTCGCACAAACTGTAGTGGATGTTAACCTATATGCATTTACTTAATGGGGTAATCATCAGAACAACAGCAGCTCTCTCACAACCCATCCTCCATGTGATCAAATGGGAAAAAAATTATGTGAGGCAAACAGTGCATATGATAGGAACGACTGTTGTTCCGATGATATCCCCTTACTTAGTTAATATATCTAGACTATTATTTGCATTGTATTCGTTTGGACTTTGACTGTCTAGGCAAAGACCATGGCCCATGTAACAACACCCTTGTACTCTATATAATGGCGGGTAATGAAACATTACAATTCAAGGGGTCAATTCCAATCTCTTACAATATATTGATAGAATTTGTAGAAAAAAATTAGAGTTTTATAAAATTAAATGTATAGTTTCATAATCACAAAGTTCAAAATTGAAATAATGGTTGGATGTACCAAATCATCAAACAAGGTATGTTTTGAAAGTGCAAGTAATATACATGTATTGGATATTTTTAGGCACGGGATATAAACATTTATAATCATACGTTTTCCATTTACAAGTGATATGATGTTCACAATTAATGATATTTTGTAGGTATGGTAATAAATGTTTATATCATGTGCTTAGTGGGCACAGACTAAAAAATCCCTATATGTATTTGTAACTTCTATTTCAACAGGGACTAATATGTTTTGAAACTGAAATGATCATGGCAACCAAATTGAAAAATCCCAATGATTGGAAGATCAAGTTTTGTTAAGACTTCTATAATAATGGATCATAATACTAATACTGATATGCATAAGTCTCATAAGGCATATAAATATAAATTAGGAATAAATACATTGGCATGCATATAAACAAAAAGAATACACATCAAGATTGCAAGGTTCTCTTATATCTACCCAAAGTACACCCTCTATAACCAACTACATTTACTAATTTACCCTCAACTTTTTATATTCTAATTCATGAAGGAGCACATGAGAGAAACTTGATAACTTTGTGCACATATCATGTTTTTTAAACAAAAACCCAAGCCAATTTTGGAAAGTTAAAAACAAAAACCCAACAAAACTGCCACTTACTAAACCAAAAGATCTTGTCCTAGCTTTGGGTAAGTTATATCTTTTTCAAGTTTTTTCGGCTGAAGAAAAACAACATTAGACGACGACGTCTGATTCTCTGGCAAGTCTCGTGGATATTCTGAGAGCATCTGAACAACCTCTCTCATCGTCGGTCTTTCAACGCTATTTTCCTGAATACACAACATAGCAATAAACAACAAGTGTTTCGCTTCATCTTCAGGAACATTAACAAGCCTTGGGTCGATAATGCAACTCACTTCCTCTTTACGACACCTAGTCGATGCCCTAGCCCACTGTACAATATCTACACCGTCACCAAATCCTCCCACCGGACGCTTCCCCGTTATCAACTCAAGAAGCACAACCCCAAAGCTGTACACGTCACTCTTTTCGTCCACTCTTAACGTATAAGCATATTCTGCAAAACCATCCACAAAAATAGATAAATACAAAAACTTATGAAACACATATGTTAAAAATGACATAAACCAATATATACAAAAGTTGCAAAAGCATATATTAAACTAGTAACAAACATATAAAAAGACCAAAAACACGTAAAATACGTGGAATATGATGTGGATATAAGTCAGCTTTCACAACAAACGAAACTATGAATAGAGACATGGATCTTGTTATCAGATTTTGTGTGTTGAGTTGCGGTCTGTGTCAGATATTGACCACGGTGGGATCCCACCGTCCATTTATCTCTCTGTCTGAGAGTGCAGTGCGTGCTTCGGTGTGGTTACCCATAAAATTCTCTTACCATGTACCTACAAATCCTACGTCCTCTATTTCTTTCATTTCTGTAGCATAAATCACGGGTGTTGTTTATATGACACGTCATTTTCATTATTCAGACAACTATGTCATATACAATCACTACAACCTTAAAACTCTTTTATACAGTGAAATGCGGGTTAACCCGGTTTTTGCCTCTAATGTGTAAGTACAGAAATCAATTTTTGATACGTTCTACAATAAAAAATGTACGTAACATATGATATTATATTGTTTGTTAAATAAATAAGTGTACTAGTTAATTTTGAAATGAAACATGTAACGTACCAGGAGCAATGTAACCATATGACCCTGCGATTGCTGACATGCATTCGGATGCACCACCATCGACTAGGTACTTTGCGAGCCCGAAATCTGCTACGTGTGCTTCGTAGCTCGAGTTTAGTAAAATGTTGTTAGATTTTACGTCTCGATGGACTATTAAAGGTGAACAATCATGATGAAGGTAACATAATCCTCGAGCGGCTTCTATCGATATTTTGTACCTTAAATTCCATCCTAGGATACCGCCTTTGAGTTTTGCGTGTATGGCCTCTCCTAAGCTACCGTTTCTCATGTACTCGTACACAAGAAGGTTGGTGTCTTTGTTTGAGCAAAATGCTAGGAGTCTGACGATGTTTCTGTGTCGAATGTTGCCTAGTGTTCGGATTTCGGCTCTGAATCCATGGTCGTGGCTTGTGTTTCCAAAACCAAGTAGCTTTTTAACTGCAATTTCGGCCCCGTTTGGCATTTTACCATGGTAGACAATTCCAGCTCCACCTCTTCCTATCACGTTACCGTCTTTAATGCATTCAAGAACGTCAGAAATTGTAAACTCAAGCTTTTGAAATGATGTCATCTTCCATTTATCTGAACTGGATTTCCTAAATGTCTTGGCCTTATACATAGCTGCAGCCGCGAATACTAGAGAACAAATTAGAAGGCCGAGAGCGAATAGTAACTTAAACTTTGCAGGCTTTTTGTTAGCAGAATCAATGATCTCGCTAACATTACATGGATTGTTCAATAGTTGGCCACAAAGTTGAGGGTTACCCGCAAAGGAAGAGGCGTTAAAAAACGAGAATTGACCAGATTCGGGTAGTTTACCCGAGAGATCATTGAACGAAAAATCAGCAATTGTGAGACTCTTCATGGTTCCGATGGACTTAGGGATGGAATCGTTTAAATGATTTCTCGAAACATTCAAGTAGTTTAAAATTCGTACATCTGCAATTTCAAGAGGGATTGAGCCAGAAAGATTATTCTGGCTCAAGTCGAGGTAGGTGAGATGGACACAGTTTCCAATATCAGGTGGGATTTCTCCGGACAGAGAATTCCCACTTAAGTCGAGCTTTAAAACTTGGTGAAGTTCACCAATAGTTGCCGGAATTGGACCAGAAAATCTATTTCCGGCAACTAAAAGTATTTGGAGGGAAGAAAAATTTGAAATGGACAAGGGTAAAGAACCCGAAAGTTGATTATTTGATAAGTTAAGCTGAATTAACTTGACCGGTCTCGAAGAAGCATTTCTATTATCAGAAATATTACCCGACAGGTAGTTGTTCTGCAACTCGAGTAGATTCAATTCGGGCAAGTAGATCATTCCATCAGGAACGCTACCATTCAAGTAATTCTCCCCTAATCTCACTCTAACAAGACTCAAACACGAACCCAAATCTTCTGGAATTGACCCAAACAAAAAGTTTTTTAATAGAATCAAGATTCTTAACTGATTAGAAGCACAAAGATCACTAGGAATCGTACCAGTGAGCTTATTAGACGACAAATCGAGCTCACGAAGATTCTTATTCCTACCAAGATTCTCTGGAATCACACCAGTGAAGTTGTTACTCCAAAGACCAAGAATTTCCAAATCCGGAAACTCAGCAACAAAATCCGGAATCGACCCATGCAACCTGTTCATGAAAAGATTCAAAAGCTTAAGATGTTTAAGATTTTCTATCTCATTTGGGATTTGGCCCGAAAGTGCATTGGCAGAGAGGTCTAGATTTGTTAAGCTTGTTAGATTCCCAAGTTGTTTCGGAATTGGGCCCGAAAGGAGATTGATATGGAGATATATAGTGTCAATGGAATGCAAGTTTCCGAGTTCCGGAGGAATTGGCCCGTCTAGCTCACATGACGAAAGATCCATGTGAACTAGATTGACCAATTTTCCGAATTCTTTTGGAATCCCACCTTCAAACACATTGTAATAGCCCATGTAAATCTCTTTTAAGTTTGTTAGATTACCCAATTCGACAGGAATCTTTCCATGTAGATCATTTCCAGCAAGTGACAAGTATTCCAACGTTACCATTTTTCCATAGCTTTCCGGGATTTTACCGTAAAAGTAATTCCCACCCAAATCCAAGTATTTGAGCTTCTTGAGGCTTGTGATTCCCATAGGCAGGGGAAATGAGAAATTATTGTTGTAAACATCAAGAACTTCTAAATTTGGCAAGGTTAAGTAATGCCAATCTAGCCCACCACTAAATGCGTTATTCGAAATGTTTAAAAACCGGAGAGATGCTAAGTTGGAGAGGTTGAATTCTCCTGTGAAGTTGTTTCCGTCTAGGGAAAGATCGGCGAGACGGTCTAGAGACGAAAAAACAGGCGAAACAGAGCCATGGATTCTCATATTTGACAAGTTTAGTGAAATCACTCGGTTTTGGAAGCATTTAATCCCAACCCATGAGCAAACAGAAGTAGGGTTTGAAGAATTCCAAGTGTTTAAAGCAAAAGGAATGGAATCAAAGCCTTGTTTGAGAGCGACTAAGGCATCAAAATCAGTGGAAATTGAGGAAGGAATTGAGAAACATAGTGTTGTGAGTATGACAAACAAAGACAACATTTTTGTTTGGTTTTTTTTGTTTTTTGTTAGTCGATGTTTTTTAAGGGGAATCAGTTTGGATGGATTTGTAGAAGAAACAAAAGGATTTATGGGTTGGAATAGAAATGGGATTCTTGAAAAAGATTGGAAAAGTGAAAGGAATCTGAAAAACTTGAGGACTCAAAGAATCAAACATCTTCAAAGAGAGTCTTGAAATTCAAGGAAGAAACTAAACCCTTGCTTTTTTTCTCCCTTTATTTCTTTTCTAGCTAAAAGTGGTGAGAAATGAAAAATAATAAAGGAATGGAATTGGTAATTCCTGTGTCTATCACTTCCTTCTTTAGACAAAGGTGAAATAAGAGAGAGGAAAGCAAACTAAAACAACCGTTGAATAACAGAAATTTAAAGTTATTTAAGAGGTAAATTCTATCTTTGTTTTTCCAAGATCATATATATATATATATATATAACACTAGTACATTCTTCTATATAACTAGTAGTATATCATGTATCAAAAGTTGTACACTTGTTTGGATTTTGGTTGGTTTGGCATTTGGAGAGATATGGGATTTTGAGATCAGGAGAAAAGATAAAGTTGATTCTCTATATATCTTTATACTTTAAAGTGACAAAAATACCCTTTAGCTTTAATCAAAGGGTAGCCCATCTTTACTTTGAATGAATGAGGGTAGGCTAAGAGAAGAGGTGATGAAATATGCACTTTGTGTCATGAAGAATGGATGAATAATCACTTTTTATGTCATGATTGATGTTCATGATCGTATATGATCATGTATTCATATCTAGTGACTCACATATATAGATATAGATAATATACATAATGTAAAAGTGTATTTCAAGGTTTGATCACCAATGATGATGGCTAGTATGACATATGTGTCATTTGGCCATGTTTGTCTCAACTCATCATATCAACAGACTAGTTCCTAGATTAAACAATTTTTTGTTACAATAATATTAAGATCCCTAATGTCTTCTTAGCTAGTGCTAATTAATTGTTTAAATCCCTTTAGTTTTTTAATCCTAAAGCTTTTTAATTTACATAAATACACTAGAAGGCTTAAGCTATAATTAAGGTTTAAGTAAGATTAGTCATTTGTTTTTATGGTTGGCGGGTGTTAGGATAGTTTGTGAAATGTTTGTCTATGTATGTTAAACATAATAAATACTTAAAATTAAATTAAATAAATAAACATGTTGATACCTGTTTACTTTTAAGCAGATAAACATTTTTGAATAAGCAATCCCAAACACTTTATTTATAAACTTTAGTCACATAATCGGGTAGATCGTGTGGGAGAACTTCGGATCGGTTGTATTAGATACCATAGCATCTTATAGACGATTCTAATATTGTCATATTACGCAAAATGAGCAACGAATATTTTTAAGAGCCCTTTAATTATTAAAAACGATCTTACTCTTTATTTTTGTCAACGCATGATTCTCTTTATCGCTCAACTAATCATTAAAACGACGTTATTCCAAACCTCTTTAAGTATCTTTATCGAGTCCTTAAGCAACTAATTATGAACAACGATCTTTTTTCATTTTCTTGAGGTACTTTTGTGTGAGCCCTAGCTAACTAATTATGAACGACAATGATATTCCATTTTTCTTAAAATATATTTGGTGTCCCAAATAAACTTTGAAGTACGATCATAGAAACAAAAGTTTATACATTTAGTCGTAAAGAATTGCTGCATGGCAAGCAAAGTACAACCTCGAAGCATGTTGTAATGTTTGTTTATACATATTGCACATGTAACCCAACTAATTGACTATAGAGACAGAATTTTGGGCATTTAATTTATATGTGATAGTTTAATTAAATGTATAGAAAAACCTGAATTAATGGGTATTCCTTTTAAAATAGATTTGGGTAATCTTTGCTGAAATCTATATTTATAAATATCACTTAATTATTTTGTATTGTAAAAGTAACTGCAGGCCATTTACGGATATTAAAAAGAAGCTAGTATTGTATATATCTTTCTTCTTTGAAACAATTGAATGTATATGACTAGACTGATTAACTATATATCACAACTAACCATCACCAAATGGTTTAGTGGCAAAAAGACGTGTTTCCTCACAAGAGGTCTCAAGTTCGAGTCCTACCCTAGGCATATTTGGAGGCGCCCATAGGTATATTTAATTTCCACTTATGGTGGGCCTATGTGAGTTTTCCCCTCCAGATCTCTGGGTGATAGGAGTTTCTCATCGAAGGAATTTAAATTGGGGATCTATTCTGCAAGGGAGTTCTCTAGCGCGGATCCGGTTAAGACAACGTATGCTGCGCGGATCCGGTTAAGACAATGTATGCTAGACCTCTCGATATTTGCGAGTAATTCACACCTTTCAAAAAAAAAAAAAAACTATATATCACAACTAACTTCTGCCCTACAAAGTCTTATAGAGCTAGCTACTCATACTAATGGAACAACACACGGTGATAAACTTAGGGGTGTAGGCGAAACGAAACCGTTTATGAGCTATTCAAAATCGACTCATCAGTTTAATTCAAAATTTCAAGCTCGTAAAGCTCATGAACATTATCGACCTTATATTCTACTGCAACTTTACCCATTATTTATACGTACTTTAAATATAATAGTATTAATTATCTAAGCATATCGAGGCAAGGCGAGGTGAGTCAAGCCAAGGTGTAAAATGTCGTCAAGCTGAATAATGTCAAGTCTAGCTAAACATGGCCGAGTCGAGAGTCAAACCGAGTTCGAAAATATCAATTAGTTACTAGATATCGAGCTTGGAAATGAAGGCTCGATCAAATTTGAATCGAGTTTTGAATTTCGAGTTTGATATTTGAGTCGAGCTCAAACTTGTCAGTGTTTATAAACTTGACTCAGACTAAGTAATATTTTAAATACCTCTTACTAACAAGATAGATGTTCTCAAACAATATTGATTATAGATAGATGGGACATATTTATAAGACATAATAAATCCTAAAATCAAAAGCCTAAATAATCATTGCATGTTGATATTTTTGACATATCTGATTATTTTCTTTTCCGGTTGTTAACCATTTGGAAAAAGAAAACATATATATACTAGTACATTATTTAAGTTTGTAGGTCATAATATTAAATAATAATTGTAAGTAAAAAAGATTGTTGGGGAATGGAACGATGTGGTGACAGTGGAAGTGTGTGTAAGAAGTGAAAAAAGATGATTATAATTCATTTATCATTACAATGTTTTTTCCAATCCTTCATTTCATGCTCTGCAAAAGAACTGCATGGAATCAAGAAACCCTTTAATTTCCTCTTTCTTTCTCTTTCTCTATATATACATATATGTATGTCGATCTATATCTATCTATATCTATATCTATATATATTTATATATATCTTTCTCTCTGAGTAAAAACACATACACACACATAGGTGCGAGTGTGAGTGTGGTTGTGGAGCAGGAAAGAGTGTTGTTTATTTAGAAGATGATGGAATAGTCTAAAAGAGAGGACTGAAAAGCAAAAGAAAGATTTCATCTTCCACTTACAAAAGAAAAAGGAAAAGAAAACCTCCAATCCACTCTTTTTCACATGGAAAAGAGTGCTCTTGTATTTATGCTTACACAAATTCTAGTTTCATTTAATTAGTTTCTACTAGTAATTAATCATGTTTGTACAAAAATAATTATGTTTATGTGAAATTGAAATAAATACACATAATCACTAAAAACACCATTTTTCTTGTAATGAGTGACGCTACTCTTTGAAGAGGACTTCTGGCACATGACGTCACATCAGCATGTAAGATAGCCTTCAAAAAAGCTGAATTGGGGCTACCTGGCATGTTGGGGCGACTTCCTCCGCGTGGCACCTCGGGATTGGGCTACCTTCTATGATGAGGGCTACCTTCTATCGTGACCAGTGTTGGGCTCCAAAAACATAGCAAAATAGGGGCGTCTGAATTTGGCCATGAAGGCCAAAAACGCCAGTCATGTCGCCACTCGGGGCGGTGTAAGGGGGGATTAGGGGGTGACTAAGAGGTGAAAACCATACCGGATAGTCTTATAGTTTTGAAGATTTTTGCATGAAAGTTTTATTGTAGAACACATTATTTGATTAGCTAGAGTCTAGAGACAAGTTTAGACATAATGATATATATAGTTTAAGGAATGGATGTGATCATTAATTGAAAACTTGGACCACTCTTCTGTAGTTTATGAAACAAAGATGGTATTAAAATTTGAATTTTTGTTAATCATACCTTTTAAAAGTTATGGTTTAGTTTATCATTTATAGAATTCAACCATTAATTAAATATTAATATTTTCATAATAAATCATATTTTTCATATTATAATGTATAGATTTTTTTTATATATAAAGAAACTTAGTATTTAATAAATATCCAATTTTCATCATAAATTAAAAGTTAAATCATAGCAGTAAAAGGCAATAGTAGTAAAACCCTAAAAATATTTATATTTATAATTTAATAAAGTACAGAATACATTTGTGAGTAATTAAACTCTATCGAAGAAGAATGTCACATTTTGGTGTTAATTTTAAGTTGAACAACGATAATGGATGATTTGGCTTTAGTGAAAATGCATCAATCAAATATTTTTACCAAATATATTTACTTAACCCGTTTATCATATAGTGAAATAAAATGCCATTTTCAACACTTTTTCTTTCTATTTATCTTTTGCAAAACGTATTTCAAAATAAATGTACAAAGTCCTCATTTCTAAAAAATTGCATATAAAAGCTTTAAATCTAATTTAAGACAATTAATATAAATAGGATGATTCTATATATATGTTAAATTCTCATTTAAAGAAAAAACAATAACAAGTCGTCTAAAGATTCAATAAAAATATGTCTTTTACAATCTGTCTGTACGTCATAAACTATATTATAACTTATTTTTTAAAGAGAATATAAATTGTTATTTTATTTTATTTATTTTTTATTCTTTTTTGAAAAAGTAGAAAATACGATTTTGAGGAAAGCAGGAATTTTATTTGTAGTGTAGAAGGCCATGAGAAAAGAGAACTCCGTAAAGGCCATGCATGGAAATGCGTGCTCTTGTATTGATTTGAACCTCCAAACACTTCTTTATTTCTTTCTTTCAATGTATGATCTGTCTTGTCTACCCTTTCATGCACTACACTATACCTCACTTTTCAATACATAAAATAGTTTTATGTATCATAGTTGTATTTGGCATCTTGTTCCATACCAATACATCAATAGATGGAGTTATATCCATTACTAATGCAGCTTGAGGTCACATGTGAAGTTGAAAAACACAGGTTCGATTCTTAAGGATACCCAAATCATATGAGTATTAAGTGAAAGTACTTTACCAGCATCATAACACTTATAGGGTAAAATGATGGAAATCCAATATGATTCTGGAGATAAGATGTCTTCTTTTACCCATTTTTTAGCCTTGTTCCATATATCTAAAGAAACTAAATATTGAATTATATACAGAAGAGTATATAGCTTTTTTCAAGCTAATCGTAAAAAAGAATTATGTGCACTATTTAATTCAAAATTTTTATTGTTTGAACTTGAATTTAGTGAACTCACTTTTAACTAGTACAAAATGATTATCAAAATATATATATATATATATATGTAATTTTATAATTTATATGAATTATATATAAGGTTAATTATTAATTAGTAAGTTCAAAATGATTATCAAAACACTATATATTATATGAGGGATGGAAATATAAAGTTGTCATGTATCTAGCTTAGGTATAGAACCTGTAACATCCCGATCCTAATTTACTTATGTCGTTAACGTTGACCGTTAGTTTAGTTTGACCGGTCGTTAATTGGTGTTATGTGCTATGTGGTTAATTAATGTGGTGTCATTATTATATGTTATGTGAATAATTATGTGGTAATTATGTAGATAAAATGGTGTTAATTATGTAGATAAGCCGTGTTGTGTTCCCGTTAGTGTAGTTGGTCGTTAAATGGAGTTATAATGTTAAAGTGGTGGTTAATGAAGGGCAAAAGAGTCATTTAGTGAGAGGTTACAGCTGAGTTATGGATAATTAGAGCCCTTAATCATTTCACTTTCAGTTTCTAAACAATTAGGTAACCACCCTTTGAAGCCCTAAAGCATTCTATAGCAATTCTTGAGTCTTGGTGGTGATTTCTAAGGCAATTGATTGTGTTTTTGGTGTGAATTGGTGATCCTACAGGTATATTGATCATTTCACTCTTATTATTAATCATATTGGTTCATCATGAAGGATTCATTTATGCGTTTAAGAGTCATAGGGTTTATTATTGATTTCATAATTGATTTCGAGGGTTTTCGGGTGTTCGAATGGATTGTTGTAATTGGTAAATCAATTGGGGATTAAGGGATGGTTTCAATTCTTCAAAAGTGTCTCAATATATTG
>JAOEHQ010024342.1:0-14076 GCA_025447715.1 Asclepias incarnata
ACCCCGCGAACGAAAGTATTGGTCACTTAATTTTCTTGAGTATTCTTAGTTGATTATCTTGAGTTATTTTTGCCCAAAACATAGAACTGAGCCAAAAGGTTTGTGGAGGATGGTGATAAAAGCTATACATTACTCGAAAAGGTGTTGGGCTCCACTGCCTGTTAACAGGTCTATGACGTAGTGAGGACCATTACGAAAGGGAAAGTGTTAGGAATTAGTTTGAATCATTTGTTTAAAGGAATAAATGGTGATGGTATGAGCACAAGGTTTTGGTTAGATCCATGGATGTGCACCTCCTCTTAAGGATGTGTTTCCTAATCTCTTTAAAATGGGAGAAAGACAAAAAGTGTTTGGCGGTTGATAAGTATTGTAACGATTCTGAGAGTTTTGTGGAGATTTGTGATAGAGACGTGACCTGGTTACCTGATGTCGAGATTGAAGAACGGTTCAGAATTGATCAACCCTTTGAGGGGGTTACTCTAAATGGGAATAACGACAGATGGGGCTGGATAGGGGGTAATTAGAAGGAGTTCACTGTCAAGGCCGTCAAAGGCTTCCTCGGAAGCGATAGAGATTATAGCAATATATTCATGTTTAACTGGTCTAAGTGGGTGCCTAAGAAATTGTAACAACTGTCACGTGGGCCCGTGAACTTGTGATATTAATTAATGTGAATTTTTGTGAATTTATGGAAATTGTGAAAATGTGAACTTGATGATGTGAATTAAGTATTTATGTGTTAAGTGAACTTGTGAAACCTTAAGGCATAATTTATGTTTTTAGGTATTTACATTATACCCGGTATCCGATAACATGCTACATTTGGTAGTTAGCGGGCAAATTATCCCAACCCCCCCCCCCCCCTTGTGAACCACACACTCTCTTTCTCTCTTATTTCTCTATCATTTCTTTTCTTTCTATTGTGACAAAGAGCTAGTAATATCATCTTCTTCTTCTACTAATTTCTGGAAATATAATTTCATTGTGGTAAGAAATTAAGTTTATAAGTTTTGTTGTAATAATAACCATCTTCAAGGGTTTTCTCAATCAAGTGTTCATTTCTTCATTTTTGGTCATTTTCGGATTTGCAACCTCAAGGAGCTTTTGGTAAGTCAAACTACTCTCAAAATGTTTGATTTATGTTGTGTTATGTCTTAGTATACTAGAATTTTGATTTCCATGGTCGAATCTTTGAGTTCAATTGGTGTTAGTTGGATTTAGGGTTTCAAAAGGGGATTTCATGATTCGGAAAGTGGGTTTGAAAAAGAGTTGGTTTTCAAGCTTGGTTATACTTGGAATGATTTTTGGTAAAAGTTGAATCTTTGATTTTGCGCTTAGGTTGGTCGATTTGTGTCAAAAAGAGGTTTTTGTTCCTGAAATCTGCAGATATGCGCCGCACATCCTAGCCGTGCGCCGCATATCGTGCTTTAATCTTCAAACCTTCATCAGATGCCCAGAAATGCGCCGCACATCCATTCTTGTGCGCAACACGTTTTTGTGAGTAAAAAGTTCTGTCTTTGAAATTGTCAAAATATGCTCCACATATCTCTCATGTGCGCCGCATATTTCCTTCCTATCTGGGATATGTGCCGCATACTCCTAATATGCGCCGCATATTCCTCTATGTACAGTTTTAACCTCCATTTCGTTTAATCAATCGATCTTTGGAGTTGGGGCTTGGCATAACTAGTTTGACCTTGTTATTTGGGGAACCTTGTGTTGACGTGAATTATGTGATGTAGAATTTGGCTGTCATGAGCTTTGATTTACTTTGGTCTATCACCGGAAGTTATATTGCTTATCTCAGGTGAGTTCCGTAGCCCCTAATCTATGGATAGTTGGGGTGGAAAGTGTATATGTGATCTTGCGAAGTATCCTTGTGGTAGGGATGCGATGTATCCTTGTGGTGGGGATGCGGTGTATCCTTGTGGCGGGGATACGGTCTATCCTTGTGGTGAGGATATAATCCGTTAGAAATGCTAGTTAAGTATCCTTGTGGTGGGGATATGATCTACTAGAAATTTATGTATTTGGATATTAATTGTTTTATTCAACTATATATTGTGTTTGTGGATGTGTTTGTGTATTTGATTGTTGACAGCTCATGTGAGATTGTTGTTTATCTTTAAGTGCGACTTTACTGGAATTGATGCACATACTATGATTTAGGAAAGAAAAAAAGTTTAAAAAAATGAACGAAATAAGATCTTTGATTTGGAATTGAGAGAAATTTGATGGGTATTTGGGATTTGAGTAATGAAAGAGGCATGGGTCTTTTTTTTGAACGTTTAACAAAGATTAATGCTCGGTTACCCAGGGTTACTCAATCGAATCATATTCATCTTATCCTTCTAGGATACCGGAAATTACTCTTTTTCTATCTTAAGACAACCCCTTAGGTTCGCGAAAAACTTGTTAGATTTGCACTGTGTGTCCAGGAGACACGGTGATTGTCACGGTTAATTAAACCCGTAATCATCACTAAGCCCGTCAATATGCTCAATAAGGGGTAATATGGGAATTTAAAAGTTTAAATAATGAATTGGGTAATTATGATAGTTTATATGAAATTTTCCCAAAACAAATTAACAAGAATCGCGATGTCCATGCACTCACAAACCCTAAATCTGAAAACACATTCCTAATGTTTGATTCTCCACATTCTCTTCATTCATATTATCACATATACGTTTAGTGTATCAATATCTGAAGGAGAATAAAAGACTCTTTTGGATCACACTCCAAAAGATTTCCACATGATATTTTGAAAGACATAAAATTAGAATTTTAATAGGGTTTGAGGATGTCGGATGGTAAATCTCAATATGGGGATTTCAATTCAAAGATCGATTATGTATTCAAGGTTGTATTGATAGGAGACTCGGCTGTTGGCAAATCTCAGCTCCTTGCACGTTTCGCAAAAAATGAATTTAGTGTTGATTCAAAAGCTACCATTGGGGTTGAGTTTCAAACAAAGACTTTGGTTATTGATCAAAAGATGGTCAAGGCCCAGATTTGGGATACTGCCGGTCAAGAAAGGTTTGAACGTTCAATGCTTAGATCTGAAAAAGTTTATGTTATATATATGATGCTTAATTATAAGTACTTTTGAATTGAAATGCATTATTGATATATATATATATAGATTTCTTTATCACTAGAGAAATGCAATTCATATATAGTTCTTGTTATCGTGTTTAACATGAATTGCATTAGATTTTCTGTGCGTATGCATGCATGGTGTAGTAGTAGTGTAGATGTACCTACGTATTGTGATCGAAGGTGACTCTAGTTCAGGAAATTTTGCGTGATTTGAAGTTACTAATAACGGAGTGACCCTAGTAAATTTGGTTAGATGGATTGCGAATAGGATGCGTTTAGTTTTATTTTATTTTTGAAAGGCAAAGACTTACACCTACTACAACCGCCAAATATTTACATCAATTGTCTTAAATGAGATTTCAACTCACAACCCTTAGGTTGCCAGACCACATCCAATACCGTTAGGATAAATGCCCTTTGGTAGGATGCGCTTAACTGAGTGACTGGTTGATGTTTGAACAACTAAATCCAACTTGTGTGCCTGTAATAACACTTATTTATCTTGCGAGTATTTGTTTTTAAAGATATCTTGTCTGGTCTGCAATGAACAATTGTATGTTTTAGATCGAACTTTTAAATATTGTCTCATTTGAGTCAATATGTTACCAGATAAACACATACATGAGTACATGTTATTTAGTGCCGAATTATAATTGTAAATTTTTTGTCCAAAATGGCATAAAAGCAAAAAGCAAATTGAATCAACGGGTCAACATTAGAAGTTGGTCAAAGGTTTATTAACTCATCCTGGTCATAAATGACACGAATAAGAACCTTTAAAAGCTCAATGGCCTAGCAATCAAGATATAGAATAGCTAGTTGTCCCATTTGGGACGAAATAAAGGGAATATTGCTATCTTAGATAAATAATTAATCCTTATGTTTATTGACAACTTCATGTAGATTCAGACCTTTAGACCTACGAAATCAAGCTTAAAATGTGTTAAGAAGATGCGACATGAATAGTCTACCTTTAAATTCAAGTGTCAAAACATGGTATGTTATAAATTCAAAACCTAGTATGAATTATTTGTATTTTCATCTATGGTATTATTCCGCAGTATGTAGTTATAAGGTTTCCTAGAAATGTAGTTGTGTCATATCGATTATGAAGTTTGAATTGATTCATCTCATTCTTAAAAGTGAATAAAGAGATCTAGTTCTTGGCAGGGAAAGTAAATTTGAATTTGTTTATTTGAATACAACAATGATTACCTAACATAGCTTCAATATAATGTGTTTTTGGCATATGTTCATTCTGCAATCTTTACTAATGGTTGATTGGGAATAAGTTCTCTATAAGCCACCAAACCAGATGGTCCCTGAATTCCCTGCAACTATCAGCATTTATTTGAATCAAATATGATGGTTTAATGTTCCTCTGTACTATTCTCTTTGGAACCTTACTCATAAGCCAAGTTTTGGGAGTTCTCCTTATCTACATCTTGTGTCGCTGTTAAGCAGTTTTTTTTTCGAGTGAAGATGAATGACTATATACTTGAACAAGTATACCTCAAAAACAAACTTAGTAACTTGAAAACTTTACAGTGTCTATTAGAATAATGTTTCAAAACTTCAATTTTCGAGTACAATACATGTCAAAAAGTGATGGCCGGGTTGGATGTGGTTATATTTAAACATCTTTTACTAAATCATTAAGTTTCTATACACAATTCATTTAACAAAAATGGTTACAGAGCTTATATTATTTCATCCTTTGGGATAGTGTTCTATCCCTTTCCTTATAACCGACCATGTACTTTTACTAGCTTCACTTGGAACAACACAACAACGATACTCAATCCCAGAGATATGTGGGGTATGGGGTTCACATGGAAAAGCATACCACAAATTGACCCCTCCATGATTATTGGAGTGGTTGCTTATAATTTCTAGTTATCATGATGTATGTGTGATTAAGGAGGAGTAACAGTTTCTCGCATATTAGAGAACACCTTATAAGTCATATGGTGTGGGCTACAAATAACTTCAACTATCGTTTTCGTTTTAAGTTGATTGTGAAATTACCAGGTAAGGCAACGAATTTGGACTTGAGTTATTAGCTCTAGCTTAAATCTTTGTTTCTTGATTGCTACAAATAAAGTTTTTCCGTTAATGATGAAATAGGCCTTCATTTCTATTTAGTTATATTTGTAAAATATTATCTGAAGTAAACATGCTTTTCGAATTTGATCTTGCGGCATCACTCTAACATATTGGCAACATGAGTAGGTCAATAATAGAATGGTAACCTGATCTGAGCTCATCTCATTAAGTTCTTATCTTTCTTTTGAATTTTTGATACTTAAAAACCAATGAATCATTAGTTTGGTATAACTTTAGATGACTGCCTCCATCAAAATGGGCTTAAGTATCATGTTGTCAAACTATAGGTGGGAAATATATGGGTTAACTAAGGGTTAAATGGGTAAATTTTTAGGATGGATAGAAATGGGTCGATTTGGGCCAAAACACTTTCCTGTCAAATTGTCGTTCATCATATACCTTGTGTACTATGATTAAAAATATTTTTAATAGCAATCTAATAGTTTATAGTTAAATATTTTTGAGGTTTAAAGCATCAAGAAAAACTCACTTTGTGTGACTTCTGACGGGTTTTATTTTCAGAGAAGGTTTTTTTCGTTTTATACATTTAAAATTAAAATAGAAACATCACCAGAATTACCTGTGAAGGAAATGCATAACCAATGTGTCAAACTGTCACTATGATGACCTTGTTACGAAGAATATATGATAAGATTATGGCTCGAGATCGTGACTTGTATCTAGACACGCTTTTAACATTGAACTATTGTCATGTCCCTTCCTCTAGTGTTTACAACATCTGCAGACATTTTCATTTAAATGGGTGCAAGTGTATATATTTTAATTCATCTACATGTTATTGATGCTGTTTAATAAATTCGTGTCAGATACCGAGCAGTAACAAGTGCATATTACAGAGGAGCAGTTGGTGCAATGTTAGTCTATGACATGACAAAACGCCAAACGTTTGATCATATGACTAGGTGGCTGGAAGAACTCAGGGGCCATGCTGATAAAAACATAGTGATCATGCTCATTGGAAACAAATGTGACCTGGCAAGTCTAAGAGCAGTGCCAGTTGAAGATGCACAAGAGTTTGCTGAAAGAGAAAATCTATGCTTCATGGAAACGTCGGCACTTGAGGCCACAAACGTTGAAAGCGCGTTTCTAACAGCTTTGACGGAAATATATAGGATTATAAGTAAGAAAACTCTGAGTGCTGGTGGAGATTATGGAAAATCAACATCTCTGAAAGGGACTACTATACTTGTTCCTAACCAAGATGAAAACACTGGTGGAAAGGGTGGTTGCTGTTGAGGGTAATTCATATATGTATTTTATGTTTTACACCTAAATTAGCCTTCTAGTTTTTAATTTTTGAGATTATCATTCATCTAAGCCATTTTCCTGCATGCAATTAAGCTGAAAATTTTGTACAAAGAGATATATTTTTTTCTAGGATGATTTGAGTAACCTACGTAGTGCTTTGATAACATATGGTGTTACCATATCTTTTAGAGTAAATTACACGAAGCGTCCTTATGGTTTCCCAAAATCTCATCAATCGTCCCTATGGTTTCCCAAAATTTCATTAATCGTCCCTAACTTTAAAAAATTATCCCCTTGGTCCTATTGTTTGCATTTGGCTTCACTGATGGTCCATTTCTTAACAGCCATTAGATTGGGTCCGCTAAATAGATTATGTGCCTAGCATGAGGGCATATTGGTCTTTTCATTTCTAACACTTGTCTTTTTTCTTTTTCCTTCTCCATGTGTCAAAATCCTATAGGTAATTTCTTTTTATATAGGTATTTCCGAAAGAAAAATTCTATAATGACAAACAAATATTTACAAACAAAGTTTACAAACTCATGTGGACCAATCAAACAAGGAGAGAGAATGAAGAAAGAAAAAAGAAAGATAATTCTATTAGTTTTGATTGGTCCACATGAGTTTGTAAATTTTGTTTATAGATATTTGTTTGTCATTCTAGAATTTCTCAAAATTAATATGATTATTTAAAATTTCTTTACATTTTATAAATATAAAGATTTTATAAATATTTTTAAATGTAAATAAATTGATAAATCTTATGAACATAAAATCGCAAACAGATGAGATTTTATTATAGTACACTTTATTCATGAACTTTTAAACAAACAATTCTAAAAATAAAAACAACACGTCATCGTAACAAAACAGTAAGAATACCCACACCTATATACTGATATTATTACTTTTGTCATCTAAGCAGAAAATTCTTTTAATTTGTTACATTAATTAATATTTTAACGATATTAACATTAAAAATATTCCCAAAAATCAACCTGCAAGACAACGAAATTACATAGATACATGTTGAATTTTTACAACTCTTCACATGAAAAATATGACATTTGTACAAAATTAGATGAAATTAATATATGTCCATATATAAACATAGCCAAATGTCATATATATTCATAACCGAATACATGCAAATATGCTTATATATATAACTTCATCAATAAATCCATATTTATTACTAGCAAGATACCCAGCAGTCGGTGACCGGTGCAAATTCATAACTCCGGTCGATCAAAATGGAGGTTTTACAAACAATTTCGAAGTCGAAAATCGACTACAATGAAGATCCAAAAGACCCATATCACCTTGCATACATAATCCACTTTTTACTTGGTGCTGGTTATTTGGTTCCATGGAATGCTTTTATTACTGCGGTTGATTACTTTCAGTACTTATACCCAACTAAACATATCAACAAGGTGTTTTCTGTTGGTTATATGTCGGCCGCGGTGACTGTGCTTTTTACCCTTATGTTTTGGTCTAAGTCTAGCCGGGTCAAGCTGCCTTCGGTTCGAACTCGGATGAATTTGGGTCAGGGTTTGTTTATTTTGGCTTTGATGGTTGCACCAGTGACTGATTGGGTTGAACATGGGAACCAGACCACAACGGGGTCAAATTTAGCCTTTGTGGTTCTTGTTACTATGGTTATGATTAGTGGCTTGGCTGATGGGCTAGTTGGTGGAAGTTTAGTTGGGGCCACTGGTGAACTTCCTGGTCGGTACATGCAGGCTGTTTTTGCCGGTAATGCCACCGCCGGTAATGCATTTTTATTTATTAAATATATACTCACCATTATTTCATTTTTTGTTTATTAAAAAATTTCATTAATTAAGGTTTAACCAGGATGACAAGCCATTTTTTACTCTTTATAGCGGTTTAATGGCTAGTCATTTCCGTGGTCACCGCAACCCAATATATCTGGGGTAACATTCGAATCTGAGACCTTTTTACGAAGAAAAAAAAAACTTTTAACCATTATTTCATAACACTAATAAATTAGAAATTATCAAAAGGGACGGAGTCAGAAAAGATTTTAGAATGACAAAACTAGTGATATTAATTAACTCTTAACCTTTTTATGGTTCTTATATAAGAGTAACATATCAAAATTCGGCTATTTTACGAATAATATATATTACACATTGTAAACTTAAATAATTGGCCCCTATGGTGCCCCAAGTTGTTTCTGCCTCTGTAATTGGCACTAATGCACCGAATTTTTATGCAATACATTTTTTATTTTATTTTTTTTAAAAGGCTTTTAGCTCAGTAAATATATTAAGCCAAAAAACATTGAATTACATAGGATGTGTGTGGGGATCATATCCTCGTGTCTTTACCATTTTGTTATGGCTGCGATGATACATTTCATCAGATGTTTATATATTTTCATTACAAAATAATGAACATATTTTTGGCAGGACTTCTTGTTTCGATTCTAAGAATTATAACAAAGGCGTCGCTTCCACACACTCGAAAGGGACTAAGAACTAGCACACAAATCTATTTTGTGTTTAGCTCACTATTTGTACTTCTATGTGTGATCTGCACCAATGTTCTAGACAAATTACCTTTAATTAGATCCTACCGCAATAGAAAACACATTGATCCGGTTCCCCACATGTCAATCGACTCAAATTTTAGGGAGGTAGCCAAGAAGATCCGGTGGCTATTAACAGCAGTTTTCGTAATCTATGTGGTTTCTTTGTCGATTTTCCCAGGGTATTTGAGCGAAAACGTTGAATCCGTGCATTTAAAGGATTGGTATCCTATATTTCTGATTACAACGTTCAATGTTGGTGATTTTTTGGGCAAGTGCTTGACAGCGATTTATGTGCCAAAGGGGAGTAAGGGGGCCATATGGTGTTGTATGGCCAGAGTGTTGTTTTATCCGCTTTTTGTGGGTTGTATTCACGGACCCAAATGGATGCATAGTGAGGTTCCGGTGATAGTTTTGACCTTGATGCTTGGTGTGAGCAACGGGTACTTGACTAGTGTGCTTATGATCCTTGCACCCAAGTCGGTTCCAATCGAGGAATCGGAGGTTGTTGGGATCGCTATGGAGACGTTTTTAGTTGTTGGTTTAGTCGTAGGCTCGGCTTTTGGTTGGCTATGGAACCTCTGAACTCTTATTGAATGGTTATATGTCAGCATTTTGTTCATCTCTTTTTCCGTGTTTGGTGTCGAGCTATATATCTTCTTTTTATTGACAAAGTACACAATTGAACATTGATAGCCAAAAATCCTAGAAGATGAGCTGCTATATCTTGATCTAAAGTTAAATTTGGGCACTAACAGTCTAACACAACCAAGCTAAACGTCTAAAAACAAGAAAGTTGAACAAAATACAGATTAAAAGCAACCTCTACTTTCATATTTACGCATCAAACACAATGCGGCAACGGAACACACTGGGAAATGACACTAATACAAAATGAATTGATAACTAGTGATATGGTAAGTTATCAAATTAAGTCGACTCATGGAGGATTAAATGTGTAATGCGTTTACAAGACATATATATATGTATATATATGTACAAGCAGTGCAATGATTACAAGTTCTGCTTGAAAATTAGCTAACAAGCGGTACTATAATATTCTTTCGGAAAAAAAGAAGACTCGATACGATTGAAGAAAAGTTGGTGCTCTAGTTGGCAATGGCCGAGCCACATGAAAGGGAAGGGTAGTGGTCATGACTCACCCACAATATCTATAAAACACTATATTTTCTAGTACTATTTTTATGTATTATTTTAGTCGAGTTAATTGAGCCACCAACAAAACATAAATTTCTGTACGGCCTCTAGACCTCAATTCCGTGAGCAAATGAGCATTTATGTTCAAAAGTGTCGTCTTCTTTATCGAGCTTATTATTTGTGTCAAACATATCTACTTTGTTAATTATGAATTTGGGCCAGAGCAGCCAGAAAATTGGGCCTAGTAAACGTTTTCAGCATCCGTAATGGGCTCGTCGTGGTCGGTCCACAAAGCTGGTATTTCGGTATTTCCAAATTCCAAGTGGTCTGTTTCTTTGTCCGCCGCGGTGAACGGGCGATGTGTTTGACGTGAAGCAGTTCATGATGTGAACAAGTCGTTTTTTTTTATAATTGATAATATGTAGAGTATTTTGTTGTAGTAAAATGTGGGTTTCGATGTTGTCCTAGTATGACAATGTTTTTGTTGTGATGCTGTGTGATGCTCTTAAAATTACTTTTATTTTTCTTTTTTACATTACAATATGACATACTTATTACGGAGTACTTCCTTTATTTTTATTTATTAAGTAAAAAAAGAAACATGATATTTGACTTAATGTATTAAGTTCTTAATTATTAAGTCTATTAAGTAAAAAGTAAACGGGGCCTAGTCATAGTTGTTAGACTCTTACGATTCACGAGTCGACTTTTACGAGTCGATTTGAGTTATGCAAAAACCGAAACGACTCTCTAGGTGACTCCTATTTGCTCCCAACTCTTACGAGTTGGGGTGTGACTCGGTCCCGGTCAAGGCGAGCGCAAACTTATTCGAGTCAAGAGAAAAACAATGAACCAATGATCGTTGTAGTTTATAATTTTGATTGTTATATATTATATATTATTGTTTATTACATTTATGGTTACATCATTTAGTGTCTTGTGTATGTATTTTTTATTCTTTTAGTGCGAATTTGGAGATAAAATGTAAGTTTATGACTCAAAACTATTAATATTTTGGTTAATGTATTAAGATAATCAACTTATATTTTGCTTCTAACTATGTTACATATATATATTTATACTATATTATGTAATATATAAAAATGTCCTGACTCTTATGAGTCAAGTCACGTTTCAAGTCACGAATAAAAAATTCAAGTTTTTAAATCGAATTAAAAGTCACGAGTCTAGAATTATGGATATTGATAAATAAGCATAAGCGAAATGGACATTTTTAAATTTCTATTTGACTGAAAACATAAAACTTTGAATCGTGGGACTAACATGCACTTTAAAAGGAGTTTTAATTAATAAAATATCTATCTGTCGGCCATTAAATATGAGAAGAAAATTGGATTTTGCTTTTGTTGCTCATAAAGCTAAAAAGTAAAAAGTACGTGGAAACTTTCAATCACGTTATACAAAATATGCTTAATTGTCAATCCAAATTAAAGTTAAACAGGTGGGAAAATGTATATTGATTTTCGCTAAATGAGACATTGCTGCCGTGCATCTTTCACGTGTGTGAATTTCTTGTCGTGTATACTCTTTCGAAATACGGACAGGACCGTCTAAGGAAGCCGTGTGGCCTAAAGCAAGGCTCTAAGATTGAGGCTCTAAAAAAAATTATGATCCGTAAAATTACTCTACAAACTAGCGTGCCAGAAATCTTAGGGGCCATTTGATTTTCAATATGAAATTTGATAGAATGTAATTTTAATTTATTTTCTTATCATGTTACTCTACAAACACCCCGTCTTACCACCACACAATATTGCCCGCTTTGTCCGCAGACTCATGGCTTTGTTTTTTGTTGCTCGGGAAAACTTCCCAGGAGGGTCACCCATATGGCATTATTGCCATCCGAACACGCTTAAGTGTGGAGTTTTCCTCTCATCCACAACCAATACGCCCAAAACGCGTTGTGTTATGTAAGGCCATTGATATTACACACATCCAGGATCCCCTTGTATATTAGCGATGTATGCTTTCACACCCGCTCAACACAACTCAACGTCCTCGTTGAGTTATGTCAGTGCGTCATACACTCCTAACAATCCCAAGGGTTGCGACGACACCTAAGGGTTTTTTCTTTTGATTTATATATTTTATATGACACGTAAAGAGTAAGTTGCCTAAAACGACCCGCTTTACGAGCTGATTAATCTCAAAACGACCACCCGCTTTGCGAGTAGCCCATAGTCATCGTCAGTGGTGGATCCAAAAAATATGTAATACGGTATGGAAGATTTAGTATAACTTGTGAAACAAAATAAACTTAAAGTTTTTCGCTTTGGTCTATTAGTTCGGTAATTTGGATCAGGTTTTTTTGTTTTGCTAAACAAATTTAGCAAAAATTCAATAAGTACTTCAAATTTAAAAAAGTAGTAAAAACATAGCATGTTTATATAACTTTCATTTATAATTTTCAACTCGACTTTCAAAGTGTTTCAAACTCTCATTATCATCAATTTTAGGTATATAAGTGACTAAACAAATCATCTAGAGTTGATCACATATTTATTACTCAACTTATTCTTTACATGTCATGTTAAATGAACCTAAATTATAAAATGTACTCACATTTCGCAGTGGTGAATGTGAAAGAAGCTAGAAAAATCAAAGCAAAAAATATACAAATTAAAATAAATAGATATGAACGGGCTAGTTATCGTAAAACAAGTATTAAAATAAAACAAATAAAATAAGATATTGACTATTAGATCATGATAAAATTGATACACGAAGATTCATAGATCACAAGTATATACAATAATGCACGAAGCTTTTTTTGATGCACAATATTTTTAGCTAAAAGAAAAAGATTGTTTCATTTGTTTTACTTTAATACTTGTTTTATTTTAACCAGAACCTAGATATGAATACTATAAATACTATTGAGTGCTATAAGGTGTTTACTTGTTAATTGGTATGTGACTTCACTTTCACTTTCAAGCTTGATTAATTATACATTGATCTAAACTCTGTTCGTTGTCCTGTTAATTGTAACGAGGATATTGAAACCACATACCAGTGATACCACATCTTCTTCGATCATCAAGTGTCCCATTGCTATCAAGCTAGGTTTGGAATCATATTACCAACTACTGGTGGAACGTGACCCTGACCCACCCCTTCGATTGATGGATGGGCTCCTCAATTGGCACACCTCAATCAACTTTTCAAGGCATACCTGCACTGTAGTGCAACGCGGTTGTCCAAATTGGTTTTTGGTTTCTTTAAAACAACCGTAACCGCCTTTATTTTGACAACGTTAAGATTGCATTAAAGAAGCTAATTGGCTCTCTAACCGGTACCTTGTATTGGCTATTTCATGATTTTGTAACTTCACCTCTAACGATTGGCGACTTGCTTGTTGGTTGTTTCTAGTATATACAAATTCTTTTGCTTTTTTTTTTTTATTTAAAAAAACAAAAAACAAAAACCTAACATATATCTAAAACATTACCATGTAAATTCAACATTACAAAACTTTAAAAATATAAAGTTAACTATAAGTAGCTCATAAAATAAGGTCTAAAATTAACTTAAAAGAATATAACCGAATGCCGTTGTCAAAAAAAAGAAAAAAGAAAAAAAATATAATCGAATAAACATATAAGAACACAAGCGAACAAATGTCTATGCACAATTTTGTTGAATATTTTATTGTAATTGGATTAAGTGTTTGACCATTATTATCATAATAAGAAATCATATAGGTTTAGTGGCGCGGAGCGCACGTCTATTTGAATTTGTTATGACATTAGGAGTGAAACCCTAAGAAACGGGGGTCCGGGGGCAGCGCCCCCCGGAGCCATTAAAGGGCGGCAAACCCAGGTACAAGGAGCAAAGCCCCAGGATGGGGTCGAGACTTTTTAATT
>JAOEHQ010024353.1:0-14075 GCA_025447715.1 Asclepias incarnata
TGCATCCAAGGTTAATCAACCACTTAAATCCAATCCTGCCTTTGGCAGGGATCGAACCCGGGAATCATCCAGAAAGTATTGTATTTTACCATTTTTGTTTTTTTAAAACTTTGTAACATTTTTTTTTTAACTTTTTGATTTTTTATAACTTTTGTAGCATTTTTTTCTTTTAACATTTTTGTTTTACATATATCCTTATGAATTTTTTTATACTTTTTGTTTGTTTGTTTTGGTTTTTTTAAACGTTTTTTTTTTCTCTTTGTTTCAAATTTTTTGATTTTTAACATTTTTGTTTTTTTATAACTTTTGATGTATTTTTTGAATTTTTGGTGTATTTTACCATTTTGGTTTTTTTTACACTTTATGACATTTGTTCTTTCTAACATATATTTTATAACTTTTTGATTTTTTAGGATATTTACATTGTTTGTAATATCTTAGGTTCCGCAATAACCTTGTATTTTGTTTAATATCAATAAATAAAATACATTTGAAAATTATACAATTGTGTTCCACTAGTTTTTATATTGTTTGTTAAAAGTCAAAAGTCTTTGTTGTTCTTGATCTCTATTAACATAGAGGTGTCTCCGGAAGTAGTCATTATCGGGACTAACAATAACGACATACATAACTTTATTAATTTATCAAAGTGCTCTGTTCAATGTAAGTCCTTTCATCATGAAACGTTAATTAAATAGAAGTAAACGTGAATATGTTTAGTAGCGCTACTAGGATTGACAACCCCACCTGATACGAATGATACATATTTGTAAACTTGGATACTCTGAACAAGTATCATTGTGGCAACAACTATAATTTGTCAAGTTTGTTTCATGTCCTTAGATTATATGTATGCCTCTTTTGATAAATGTACTCAATGAAGTTTCTCTTTTGATAAATGTACTCAATGAAGTTTACAAATGTCATATACACTATAATTTAAATATTTTAAAAAATCACCCACACCGCACATTGCACAAGTACATTTTTAGTATATTTATATACGGTAACAAATAATTGTGGTTAAATAATAAAAGTGCAATATACAAGAGACTTGAAAACAAGAAAAATTAAGAATGATAAATTATAAACATATTAATAAAGGATAGACGAGACAAATGTAAAAAAAATTACAATTAAAACTTTGAATTACTTCCTGTAAATTTATGGAGATAATAGAGTATTTGGAATTTGAGTTTTGTTTTTTTCTCTAGATCCTTAAGCCGACATTTCTTTTACTTTACTAAGAATAGGATTGAGATAAGATTAAAAGTGTTTTATGTTTATGTAGTCTGGATATAAGTTATGGTTAGCAAGGACCCATATACATGTTTAATTTTGGAACTTTGGTTTCAGTCTACTAAAAAATGAAACTTATTGGGCTAGTTGGGTGTGGGTGGGGATGGGGGACCAAGCATCCCCTAGTCCCCCATTCCTTCCGCCCCATGTTGTTTGTATGCCATCTATTTTCGATATAGTTTGTGGTTAAATGACACAAATTTTGTTAACATGAACTCAATGACTTCCGGGAATTAAGCGTTATATATCATGAAAAACTGTTATCGAAACTGTATTTGATACCAGATTCGGTATAGGGTTTGGAGAATTTCCGATTTCGGTATTTGAGGGTATCAGTACGGTATTGTACCGAAACCATCCCTAGTTAACATCGTGTATTCTTAATGCATACAATGCTTTCATGTTTAATCAGAAAATGTAATTTTTGATTTGAAATGAATTATCCGTTATACCCCTTTCATCGCGTTTTTATTGTCTTCCTTACTATATTTGTTTGTCTCAAAATAATTCTCATCTTTCATTTAATATTAAATAAAAAAACCTATTTTCCAATTTTACCTTTAATTAGTTTTCTTGAAGCTTTTATTTTAAAGAGACACTTTATTAATCAAGTAATCAAATACCACGTTAAATGCTTCTATTTTAAAACAAAATTTTTTTGTTAGGAGACACTATATATTTGAGATAGAGAGTACTAAATTTAATTTTAATTAATATTAATGACTTACAAACAAACAAGTCACATCTCATTGACCATCTAAAAGCATTGCGCATGAGATATGAGCAGTAGTATTTACTATTTATTTAGCATCTTTTAATTTGACAATGGGTTTATACAATTATATTATATTTGTATTAATATTAATACGAATACGTTGAAAGGTACGATTAAAAATGGGTTCCGGGGACCATACCGCTTTTAATCCAGATAAAGACCCGTTCAGGTTTGATTGGTTTTGGACCGGTCTTGAATTGAAGTTTGAATCGAATAAGGTTGATCAGGCTGGTTGGGACCGGGCCTTTTTTTTTAATCTTTTTACATTATACTTAGATTTATTTTTTAAAATTTTTTTTTGCCATATAAGCATGTGTCACATGAGAAAAAAATCTATGTTATTGGTCCAACTATAATTTTAAATGTCACGTAAAAACCAAAAGAAAAATCAAAATTAATTTCGGCAGAATGACTAAAGTGAATTTAAAACCAACTTTAGTTGCCATAAAATGCAATAAAAGAACAATACAATGTCTAAACAATGATATTGTAAAAAGTAATTTTGTTACTTTAAAGCTAGAGATACAGTCACTTTATTTAAAAACCAAACTTAATAATAATTATTATTATAATAATAATAAATAAATAAATAAATAATTAAAATCCAAATAAGCCGGCACTGTTCCCTTGTCGATAGGTAAAAGATCATGTCTCTATTACGATTTACGAGTATTATCCATTCCATTCACAATAATAAATAAACACAACTTGCAGCCGTGCGGTTGAAAATTCGAAAAGACCCCACTGCATACAGCCTCCAAACTAGAAAGACCAACAACGTACGACCTTTGACGTCAAATCTCCAATTAGTCTTTCCATTCTCTAATTAAGACCTCATTAGTACGAACTTAAAATACGAAAAATCAAAAATGTATGAACAAACAAAAGCATATAACATCACGAGTAAATCTCGCGAATTGTTCATGTGATTAGTTCATTTATCACTTTTGATCCTCGTATTTTTTAATCAGTGTTTGTATCTCTGTCTATTTTTCGTTAGATGAGTATTGTTAAGTCTCCTACGTGCATTTCACATGAGTGTAAAATGGACTTTTCCCCTCTTTTCTTAAATAATTATCTATGTAGTTCATCATTTTCTCATTAATCATTTTATCCATCTCATGAAACGCACATGGTGACTTGACAGTAGGGGTGTTTATCAGTTCAGGTTTCCCGGGTTGAAAAGTGAAATTTTTTTATACAAACCTGAAACCAAATGAAACCATTTAAATAAGAAGCAAACCAAACCTAGAACCGAATTTGAATTCGATTCGGTTTCGGGATCAAACCAAAAAACCCATAATATTATGAGGTGAATTCGTAAACAAACATGCACATAAAAAAAAAAAATAACATGAACATATACTCTTTAAGTTTCGTAAATTTCTTTCATTCCACTATTCATAAAAAGATTCCAGATGCTAATACTAGTATGATCTAAGTTTCAAAAATACTAGTAAATCTTCATACCAGGCAAATAATCAAGTTGAATGAAAACTAAATTTTGGACAAAATAAATGTATTATCTTGATCATACTACTATTCAAGGGCGGTATTAAAGGGTGGGCAAAGGGGGCAAATGTCCACCCTGAAATTTAAATTTTGTCATGTATTTTTAAATTTTTCATAGATTTTTTAAATTTTCCTATGAGTTTTTAAAATTTTGCCCACCCTTGGATTTTTTTTCTATAGATTTTAAAATTTTGCCCACCCTTGAATTTTCTTCTGGTACCGCCCCTGCTACTATTGAACGTTTATTGATTTGAATACAAAACTTTTACACTACTTGTTTTTCAACGGCCTATCAAAATTGTAAAAAATATTTTATTAATATGTAATTTGATTTCTTAGGTCGACCCAAATTTATATTTAGTAAACAATAAGCCAAACCGTAAACCAATTTACTAAATTAATTTGGGTTCAACCCAAACCAAACACAGATTTTATATATTGGTTTGGTTTTTTCAGATTCAGTTTGGTTTGTTTTCAAGTTAAACTGCTACGACCCAAAGACTGAACACCCCTACTTAACGGCTTCCATTTATTGAAAAATAGACCGAGGGATGAGTGCTAATACAAAAGTGGATTATGGCTGATATATAAAAAACGAGGATCATTAGTGATAGATGAATTAACTACATGGACGATTTGTGACATTTATCTAATATCATTAAAGTTGTACAAGAAACATAAATAGAAAATAAAAAAGTTCTTCTCAATATATATGTTTTTTATTTTAGAATTTCTAAAATAAATGCCAAATTTTTTTTAAACTGATGTAAGGAGAGTTTAACATATCAAGGGCTCTGGTTTTTGTTTTGAATAAATGATAATCAAACCTACCCTTTTAAGCATATTAAAAGAAAATTGGAATCAAACATACCTTCCAGAATCCAGACATATTCAAATTAAAAGTCATCATTGATGTTAATGAGTTAGAAAATCCATTCTCATACGCATATACTGATATACACGTATATAACCCATGGTAATTGTCAATACAAGTTTAGTCCATTTGATAGAGACGGGTGTTTTTTGAGAATCGAAGAAGTTCACGATTTAAATTTTACATGGATGAATTTAGAAATATTTGAGGTAATTTATGAGTAACAAGCCACCAGCCACCACTTACTGGGGGAAATCCGGGTTCGATCCCTGCCAAAAACAGATTTGAATAATGGTTGAATTACCTTGACACTATTCCTGCTGGGGGTTATGTGGGTACCAATGCGGTATATGGGACTAAGAGGTTCCCCATCAATTTATCTTTTTTTTATGAGTAACAATAGAATTGTCGTTAAAAAAAAATGTAGTTATAGAGGTCCAACCAAACACCTCGTGCTAAACACATATTACAAAAATGATTATAAACACGTATACATATTATAAACATTCGTTTACAACTTATCATTGACTTTAAGAAATAGACAAGAGTCCTAACCGACGACTTTTGACCAAAAACGTGTATTTTTCTTTTGTTTTGTTTTCAGATTTCATCCTAAATATCTACACAAACACCACCATTATATTTGATCATATTTGGAACAAGATCGAACACCAAACCATACATAGTATCCAACCAAATTACTAAACCAATTAACCGATGGCCAACGCATATGATACCCATTTGCCTGCAGTCCCAGACTGGCTTAACAAAGGTGACAACGCATGGCAGTTAACAGCATCGACACTAGTCGGTCTTCAAAGCATGCCAGGACTCGTAATCCTCTACGCTTCGATAGTGAAGAAGAAATGGGCTGTCAACTCGGCATTCATGGCACTATACGCTTTTGCAGCTGTTCTTATATGTTGGGTTTTAGTTGGGTACCGTATGGCTTTTGGTGATGAGTTGTTTCCCTTTTGGGGAAAGGGCGCCCCGGCTTTGGGTCAGAAGTATCTGATCCGTCAAGCCGTGGTGCCCGACAGCACACATTATTATAAAAATGGAACGTTGGAATCGGAAAGTAAGCCGCTTTATCCCATGGCAACACTTGTTTATTTTCAGTTTAATTTTGCAGCTATAACTATGATATTGTTGGCTGGGTCTGTTCTTGGGAGGATGAATATTAGAGCTTGGATGGCTTTTGTTCCATTGTGGTTGGTCTTTTCATATACAGTTGGTGCCTTTAGTTTGTGGGGTGGTGGTTTTTTGTATCATTGGGGTGTTATTGATTATTCTGGTGGTTATGTCATTCATCTATCATCAGGGATTGCTGGTTTCACTGCCGCCTATTGGGTATGTATCTATATCTATATCTATCTATTATTTCTGTTTCGAGGGAGCTCTCTAGCGCGGGCCCGGTTAAGACAACGTAAGCTAGACCTCCCGCTATCGAATCGTGACACGAAACACTGAACGAAATTCACCTTTCAAAAAATATCTATCCATCTACACATTTTATATACCATACCAACTTAATATATATAACTTTCCCTCAACGCGCTCGATGTACCTATCTTTCTGAGTATGACTGGTTTTCGCCCCGGCTGACCTTTCCATTTAATCACTGACAAAACCTACCTTTCAATTCTATGTTTCTAGCTAGCTAGCATAAGGATCGATGTTGCATATCATAGTTTGTGTACATAGTCTATGATTCCGTATGTCCATTTCTAAAACGACGACCTGTTATTACCTTTTGCGGTACGCTAGCAGCACCGATCATTTCCCAGTATTAACTATGTTGGCTTACAAAAAAAATTTCTGCCCATTTCAAAATTAAGAAAGGGGTTCTGAGTTCTGACTTTTTTTTATCACGACAAATGTTAGTAGTTAGCTTTCTTCAAATTAGTAATTAAACGTCCAGGGATTGACGTTTAATGTGATTTTATTTTTTCATGTACAGTAAAAATAGTTTTTATGGTGTGATTGTTATCTTCATTCTTAGTTAGGTAAAAGCCACTCTTATAATATAATTGTATAGTATGAGACAAGAATTTAAAATTTTACCTACCAATAGAGAATAATTTAAAGCAGTGTGGACACAAGACTTATAATCGTTACAAATATGCTGCCAAGTTGTTGAGTTGCTTCTACAATCATTATTACCGAGAAACCAACTGATTGCAGTAAACTTTGACAATATGCTTTTACACTACGGACTACCTAAAAACCTATCACTTTTTACTATATATTCATCGATTACCCGACTTCTCCCCAAAAGGCAAGAACCCATATCACTCCCGACTTCTCCCCAAGAGGCAAGAACCCTTATCACGCTGCTAACGCTGGAATGTAACACTTTTACTATATATATATATATATATATATATGGTTAAATAAGTTACATAGGTAGTACTATATTTGATGCATTGATATGTATTGATGTATATATATTGTATGTATTAAAGGTTGGACCAAGATTGAAAAGTGATAGGGAAAGGTTTCCTCCGAACAATATATTGTTGATGCTTGCTGGAGCAGGATTATTATGGATGGGATGGTCTGGTTTCAACGGTGGAGCACCGTATGCGGCCAACATTGCTGCTTCTGTAGCCGTACTAAACACAAATATATGTGCCGCGACCAGCCTTTTAATTTGGACCACTCTTGATGTTATTTTCTTTGGAAAACCATCCGTTATTGGGGCCGTTCAAGGTATGATGACAGGTCTCGTCTGCATTACCCCTGGAGCAGGTTAGCGCACGACTTCTATATTTTGTTTTTTCATTTATATTTCATCTAAAAAATCATTTAATTCTAGCGCGTTTCAAAGTTAAGGACATTGATGTAGACTGAAAATGGGATAACTAATTGAACATGTTGATTCACAAGAAAGTTAGGAATAATTTTTCTAATTATCGTTAATTTCAAATGAATATCGATAATCAGGGTAAAATTCACACACTAACACACACATTTGCAGATAGGGAGAAAATGACTTTTCTTACAACAATAATCTGATTAATAACAAAACCTAAATCCTAATTTATACATGGAATCATAACAAGAAAACCGTAACGTTTAATAAACTAAATTAAATACATTAAGAAACTCAAGAGTCAAAAATAAAGAAAATAATATCTAAATGCTTCCACATCAATCTAGATGCTCAGACATCCAACAGAAATTTACCACACCATGCCACATTTTTATCTCATCTAACTTGTTTTGTTTATCACTCCGGCGGCCTCCCTATAACACTACCTACACAAAATGTGACTGCCAGAAACCGCCATTAAGGATCCAAAAACATCATAAAAACTATGTGCCACCAATATATTGCATGGATATTATTATTACATGATTAAATCTATATGCTTCTAGTCTTCTACAACTTAACGATCAACGGAGCTAGTAGGGGAGATAGAGTGTGTTTGACTCCCTCCAACCAATACAACTTTTTCAATCCAGATGCTAAATCAGCAAAGATGTATTTCATTCGGCCACTCCCAATCAAGTGATCGACCCCCTTGACATCAAAATTTGGTTCCTCAATGAACTTTCTTTTTATATAAAAATCATTTTAATTATGTGTGAGAAAGTCTTAAGACTAATGTATCCAACTAATTTTTGTAACCAATGTATCCAACTAATTTTTGTTTTACATCTAGAGTTACACCAATTATATGACAAAGAAACTAATTCATCATATAAACCTATCTTTTATTGTTTTACTCGACCCAAACACAATCTTGTTACAAAATCTCCAAACTTGCCATCACAAGACGTACAAGATGCCTTCTAAAACTTACGAAATCTCCAATCTTGTTAAGATTTGTAGTTTTATTAGTTCAGACACATAAAAAAGTATCGTTATGTATTTATCGTTATTTTTTTGAAAAATCATTCGATCTGTTCCATTCTTTCACCCAAAAAAATGGTTTATATTCGCAAATATATATATATATATATATATATTTATATGGATTTTTCTAATGACAAAGGGCTGTCAATAACCTGCATAAAAAACTTGTACCTTTCATATCAAAAGTCCACCCCCTGAATTTTATGGTAAAAGTACAATTATTTTATGCACGTTAATGACAGCCTTAAGGGCTGTCATTAGGGTGTCATTAGCAAAACCCTTTATATATTTATGTGTGTGTGTGTTCACGTTAAGATATTGTACACTATTTTAGGTAAAGTTGAACTATTGAAGTTGAATTAATGCATCAAAAGTATATGATTATAATTAAAATTACACTAAATATATATATATATATATTTACATGATGATGATGAATTGAGTTTATATATTGAGGTGCAGGGGTGGTGCAATCATGGGCAGCGATTATAATGGGAATACTTTCAGGTAGCATTCCATGGTTTACGATGATGATCCTCCACAAGAAATCTATTTGGCTTCAAAAGGTACATCATATTAACATTATCCTCTCTCTCTCTATATATATCCTAGATTCCTAGTCATTATATTATATCTTTTTTGCATTGATATTTTGATAGAAAGGAGTTTGGGTGATGAGTATTTTCAAACTTATACTTTCTCCGTCCCACAATATGTTTGTTGTTATGATTTTTCAAAGTCTATTTTTTTAAAATTTAACCTTAAATATTTTTATTTGTGTGATATAATATTCGATTAAAATTATATGAATGGATTGAGTTTTAAATGTGTTTTCATTGGTATAATTTTTCTCAAATATTATATAACACAAATAAAAATATTTAAGGTCAAAGTTTAAAAAGAAAGACTTTGAAAAGTCAAAACATGACACATATAATGAGACGGATGGAGTAGTAATTAACTTACTAAAGTTATTCTTAGTTTTGAAATTTCAAAGTTACCCTTTAATTAATCTTTCAAAATTATTATTATTATTATTGCTATTATCATTATCATCATTTTTATTAAATTATTATTAATATTTGTTAATGACTATTAAGTTTAGAAATTTCATACTTGCTTTATAATTATTTTTTTTATTCTATTCAAGTCAACTATTTGCTTTTTGAAAATTCAAAGTGGATGTTGTGATTTATAAGATTTTAAAAATTGTCGTTCTAGATACATGTTAAGTATAGCTCCTTCTAATTTATCTACTTGAGTGGTATGTTTGAAATATTAAACAAGAAGATAAAGCATATCACTATTGATTTTGTAGACATTAATTTTAGGCGATTTCGTTTTAGTGGATCTTTTCGTTTTTTTAACGGAAAATTTTCATCTATTTTATCTCTCTATCTATTTGTACTAATGAAACAGTAGTAAAATTGAAAGAAATTGGTACATATCAATCAATCGGAATGTTCACAATTTTTAATTAATTCTGAAAGAAAACGGGCATTGGTCGGTCGATAGGTTCAACTAACCCGGTTTTAGGTCCGGTTTTTTCACAATTCCTTATCGACGGTTTTGCCCGGTTTTTCCGGTAAAACCGGTTCGGTTCAACCGGTTTCTTTTTCTTCTTTTTTTTGCTTTTTTTGAAATTTTTTTTTGAATTTTTTTTATGATACTTTAATGTTATTTTTTTTATTGTTTATGAACTTAATACTTATATTTTGTTATGAAATACCTATTTGATATTATTTTTGAGTGGATTATAATTGTATTTTAACTATTTTTGTTGAATTGTAACAAGTTTGGTAGCACTTATATATATAAATAAGCCTACGGGTAAAACCGGTACCGGGGACAACTCTGGTATGACTTAAGTACCGGTTTTTAAAAATTGGTGACAGTGGCTGCCAGTTGCCGACAGCTGGCTTTGGATAGTGTTGGTCCCGACTTTTTTAAAACTTAAGGTAAAGAGGATTAACAAAACAAGTAATACAACACAAAGTATACTTTTCAATATTTAATTCTTTATTGATTATGAATCAAAGAATTATACGGTGTAGTATGGAAGTAAGTTTCATGAAATATAAAATTAACTACATTTTAATTGAATGACAAATACAATGAATGGATGCGTATATACTTTTGAGGACACCTCCCCCATTATAAAGAAAAGGCAAAAATTAATGCAATCTTTTCCTGCGCTATTCTCAAAGAATAAATTTCGCACCTAATTAAATGAAATTTGCGTGAACAGTAACTAAGACGTGCCTTTTGTTTATTGGTCCAGCGCTTCAAACCTCGGATAGAATCATGATCCGTTGAAATAAAAAACCAAACAGGACGCATGACCTAGTGGCTTTTAAAGTCTCTAACTGTTTACAAAATTAACCCATCAATATTCTTGTTCATTATTTTTGTTCTTGGTTTAGGTCACATTTTTAACATTTAAAGTTTTTGAATTTCACATATATTACTCTAAGATTTATAAATTATTACTACCTAATTAAATGAAATTCACGTGAAGACATGACATGCCTTTTGTTTATTGGACTAGTTTTTCAAACTTGGGCTAAGATGATGATTAATTGAAATAAAAGGCCCAACAGTACACATGGCCTACTGGCTCTTAAAGTCTCTAGCTTTTTATAAAATTAGCCCATCAATACTTTAGTTCATTATTTTTGTTTTTGGTTTGTGTCACATTTTTAACATTTAAAGTTTTTGAATTTCACATATAGAAGATTTATAAATGTATGAACGTTTTTAATTTTTTAGTTGTATTTAAAATTTTCCGGAAGATGTTAGGTTAAGTTGTTGGCTTGGGGTTTAAGCATATCAGGGTTAAAGTTAGGTCGATATTTTTTGTAATTTAATGTTTTATTTAAGTTATCAATAATCTACCAATAGTTTTATTTTAAAAATTACTTTTTGGTTTTTATTTAAAAACAAATTTATTATATCTTTTTTTACATTTTAAATATGTATTACTGACATGACCTTCCTTGATTGGTCCATTTTAGCGTTGTCTTTTATTTTATATAAGTTGAACTAAGATGACCTTCATTGATTTGCTCACTTCAAAGTTATGTTTTATTTTCATTTTAATATATTTATTATCCTTGGCCAATGGCCGGGTATAACGCTAGTTTATATTACATAGTTTCCAATTCATAAGCTGATATTTATAATTATCATATTTAATAACCTTAGTTATAGTAAAGTATTAGGCTTTAAGAGTCGGATTTTCCATGTTTTCTTATTAAGTATTCGTTGTATTTATAATTTGTTCAATGTCAGTTATTTATGTGTTTCTTTTTGTGTACATTCTTATTTTTTTCAATGTCTTGAATGCTTTAAACAAAATAGGTAGATGACACATTGGGTGTGTTTCATACTCATGCCGTCGCTGGTCTATTAGGCGGGTTGTTGACAGGCTTACTAGCCGAGCCCGTCCTATGCAACATAGTTTTGCCGGTTACTGGTTCAAGGGGCGCATTTTATGGTGGAAACGGCGGTACCCAATTCCTGAAACAAATAGTTGCAGCCTTGTTTGTGATCGGGTGGAACCTTATATCCACAACTATTATTCTTCTAGTAATTAGAATTTTTATGCCATTACGAATGCCTGATCACGAGTTGTTGATCGGTGATGATGCTGTTCATGGAGAAGAAGCGTATGCATTGTGGGGCGATGGCGAAAAATATGATCCAACAAGACATGGTTCAATTTTTGGAGCAGCCGAGTTAACACCAAATTATGATTATGGAAATGGTGCGGCAAGAGGTGTTACTATTAACTTGTAGGTTCATATATATAATCACAATTACCTTTTTTTTAATGAATATTATTGTTTGTATATATTGATAACTAGTCTTAATATTTGTGCGCGATATATACTTTATCTTAGTTAATTTTATAATCTTTGTTAAGTATGTTAAGAGTTGGCGAACCAAATTTTAGAAAGGTCATTATATACAAACTTTTTTTCTTTTTAAAGGTTCACCCGGTTAACTTTGTATTAATCAATGAAAGTTCAGGCGACGAATACCATGCCGACTATTACAGACTCCACGCACTATTGTGCTTCAACCATAATGACCAACAAGACGTTCTATATAATACAAACTATACTAACGATTAGTACCAAAAGAAACTACACAAATTACAACTCAATCATTAGAGACAACGGAAGGTCTCAATCATTTGGGTTAGTGTATGAGGAATAGAGTAATATCTAGCCGTTAAAAAAAAAAACAAACAAACCTTGCTTGATAGATCTCATTTGTTAATGAAACTTTTTTTTTTTTCAAACAAACTTTTAATTCGTTTAATACCACTACAAAAAATTGCAATTTAGAGACATATTTAGAGACAAGTTTAGCGACATTTTTTTAGCGACATGTTTAGTGACATTTAGTTTACCGTCGCTATAAAAAAAAGTTGCAAATTTTAGTGACATTTATGATCATGTCGCTACTGTTGGATACGGAATTTGCAACATATTTATGTATGTCCCAGATTTTTGCGATGTCAAGCTATGTTGCCACGTGCGTCTCAAAAAAAATTTAGCGTCATACTTAACTATGTTACTAAACATGTCCCTATTGTTGGACTTGTTGCTATACATGTCCCGACCAGTGTTGCTACAACTAGAGACATCAACAGAAATAGCAACCTATCACACCATGTCGCAAATTTTGCAACATCAAAAACTTTGTTGCCATATATGCCGGATGCCGCTATTTTTAGCGACATATGTAACCATATTGCTAAATATGTCGCTATTTCTGAGCCACGTCACTGTTTATGTTTGCTACTCGTGTCACTATTTTTAAACAATGGTGTAGCTAGATGTTGTTATCCATTGCTTTATAATAGGAAATGTTATATAATATGTACACAATCCAAATAAAAGATGTTAATCTAACCAACCATTGATACTAAATTTAACAGAGAAAATATGTAAAAACGGATGATAAAAAGAAAGTTGCAAGTAAATATGTGCTCTGCTAAGGTCAATCAAGTTTCATTCACTATCAAAGATACAGAACCGAAGAGATAATTTTGTATAAACGATCAACGTTTAGGTACAAAACTAGAAGCATCACACTTACCGTCGATAAAAGATTTATTATCTAACTTGCCTTTGGCCTAATCTCGATCCTTTGAATGATTATACCACCCTTCCAATTTCCTTCTTTCGCTTCCATCATGGTCATCTCCAGCTCCCCTTCTTCCCCCTTCCGATTGAGAAACTCGCCCAATTAGATCTCGAGCCACCCATCTTGCCTGGGTTTGGGGCCATTTAAAGGGGGCCTGCATCAGATTGATTTCAACAGGATAGTATTCAAAGCCGTAATTGTTGGGTGTTGATTTGTACACGAAGTAAGCTGCATAAAGAGTGTCAATGGACAACATGGAAGTATTAATTGTACCATGAACTTCAAGCCAACAGACACACATAAGCTGAGTGACCTCTGCAAACCTGGAATTAGAGACAAATCCGTAACTTTAATACATTTGCGTTAAACCAGCAACAGATAGTCAAATCCAAAATAGAGGGAGAACTAACCTTGATTCAGGTAAGGATATCCATCTCCAGTACGTAGGGGTGTCACCCCAAACGATTGAGAGGTCTCGTGCAGCCAACATGTAACATTTTTCCCACTCAACTTATCCAACGAGAAGCTCTGCACAAAAATATATAAAACTCGGTAAGACTGTTAATCTGCATACGTCGGGACCATAATTATTACCT
>JAOEHQ010024364.1:0-14074 GCA_025447715.1 Asclepias incarnata
CCCCCCCCCCCCCCCCCCCCCCCCCCCCCCCCCCCCCATACATGCTCTTCTCTGAACCGGCTTTAGACAAGTCACCCATCTCAAGCGCATATCTATCTGGACGTAAGCGAGAATCTGATGGCAGTAACTTCTTTGGTGCTGTTGTAAAGCTGTTTACTTTATGTGCAAAATGTGTGTACTGAAATTTGTCATCTGCAGGTACCGCAGCAACTCTCCAAGCCTTCAAAACACCATCATCAAATTAGTTGCCTTTTTATTCCAAGTGTTCTATGGTTGTGGCAATTTATTTAGGTTAAATATTCTACGAAATTCTTTGTATATATCGTAGTTGAAATGATAACAAACGGCAATATTTAAGAAAAGATAGTAGTGGAAGGTTACCTCTTTGAGCTCAGTGTTTGGAAGAGGTTCACCTTCTAAATCACAAGGCTGGTAGCTCATAGCCTCATTCCACTTTCCTGTCATTAATATCTTAGGCTCTTCAGCCGAGTTATATACATATCCATCCACCTCATAGCGTCCAGCTCTGAAACCAAGTCAAAACATCATAACGTTTTTAGTACAAAAAGAAACACATAATAGATATCGACAAATATATATAGATTTGACCCATTATGTATCCAGCCTGACCCGCCAAAACCTCTAATACACAAAAGAAAGCCACAAGAGAAAAGTGAGGCACACACCCAAACCAGCCACATGGTTGAAAATACAGAACAACTTTGTCTCCTGTGGTGAGGTTGGTCAAAACCATCTCCCCAGGAGAATCAATCCATGTTCTTCCAAATATTAAATTGTTAACTTTTGTGGGAGGAGGGACTAGGTCTAGGACTACACCATCTTTTTTTAGCTTCAAACGAGTTCTGCAATCAACAATAGAAAGAATCAGTAGCCAAAGAGAATTTCAATGAAATATTAACTTTACGTACTGCTCATGTGAGATAGAAAGGAGGGAAGATAATGCATATGAGTTGTTTTTCCTCTAAACTGATTAGGAAGCACCAGCTTTGATCAGGACAAGAGTTAAAAAGTATGTGTTTGTTCGCTAAACTTTAATTTGTAAATTACGAGAGAAAGTAATTATTTTACTAATTTTTTATACGCATACACAGGTATATAAATGCACCTTGCATCCTTTATCCATCACACATATGTATCATTGATACATACATGGCAGTTAAGCATCACTACTATCTGAATTATTATTGATTCATTACAGATAATCTCTGCATGGGTGCTATCTTCAATTGAGAAGCGTAACATATAAATTATAAATACATAACCGAAAGACATGGAGAAGCTGTTACCTTCCAAGGGGGTACACATCAACCGAATTACCAAGAAATTTGGTCTTCACCTTTGAAGTTATATCATACACAAAATGCTCATTTTCAGCATGTGCAGCACTCATGGGAGGGTGGTGACTAACCTGATTCATATTTACCCATTAGTTAATTCTTGATATTATACAATAATATAACCTAACTAATCAGCAAAAAATACAGTAGGGGTAACTCAAAGATCAAGTTTGAATCTTGGTGAAGATAAAATGTCCCTAGTTTAATCATGTGAAAGTTGGCACGCACAATTGCCCCCAGCTTACACCCTAGCTGCCACCCACATCCCTCACCATCAAAGACGATGAATCAAACTAAAAAAAGAAAGGGAAAACATAAATCCAACAAGAAACCAACAAGGTATGGAAGATTTTTGAAGGTTCAGGTTCACCTGCTCTGCAATAAATGTAATGCCACAGTGATTAACCATTTCATAGGTTTCACCGAGAATTGGATTAAACGGCTTCCACGTTCGTTGCAAAGCGTAATACACTGATATAAACCATGAAGCTGTAACAGAACCCAATCATTAACCTCAAATAATTCATGTTTGCACAAGCCCATATGACACACTTTCACACAAATATACATGAAATAAATAGTAGCAAGAGTTACCTGTATATACTAATCGCATATATGGATCCTCACATTCATCTGCCTTCTCTAAAAGGTGAGAATATTCCATCAACTACAAAAAACAATAATAGTGCTTACTAACAGTTCGAGAAACAGAAAATATAAAAACACAGTGGTAAAGTTGGATCAACCTCTGCCATTTTCTGCAACATTGTCATTGGCTCAAAAATGAGAACCGGTAGAGTCACCATTGACGTGATATCAGCACCCACATACTTTTGCATTGACCTCCAGTAACTGTCACGCTCCTGCAAAAAGAGGTAAAAAGTCAACAAATGAGAAAAATTAACGCAAATATATTCAAAAGTTGCAAAAAAAATTTATCAGCCTTCTTTCTCCAATTATGTAAATCCAGACTTGTGGATAGGCTTATGAGCAAAAATAGTAAACAGTAATATAATGGGAGTTACACAAAATCATAGAAAAACAACTCTTACAAGGAGCATGCTATAAGTACCCAAAATGGATCAAAAATGACGAGATTGAGAAACTTAAGAGATAGACATAATATACTGCACCTCTTGCTTCCATCTGCCTCGTTGTGCTTCAACCTCAGCATCTTCGGTTCCTCCCTCAGGATTAATGACCTCAAGCCCCTCGTAACCAAGCAATCTAAAGAAAACAAATAACCAAGACACGCAGGTCCAAAAATTTAGGACATGAGGTTAACAATACGCATTATCTTGTATCTCCTAGTTTCCAAAGACCATGCAAACTTAGCATCAGACAAGCATCAACACATATGGATAGAAACAGTATAGAACATATCATGCACATAACATGGCACGTACAGAAACCAAAATACTAGAAGGTCATAACCTAATTGCTAACGGGTTAAATAAAAGTTAATGATGATTTAAGAGAAATAAATATCATTTCTTTACAACTAAAGCCGCTACCAAATGGTCCAAATGACGATTTCTGCTTATGACTATGTTTAGCTCCAAAGCCAATACAAAATTAAAAGAATGCAACTTTCCTAAAGACGCAAGTCGACAACAATTTAATATGACAAAAGAAACACAGAAACACAGTAATCATATAATAGAAGCAATATACGTGTAACATAACTTAAATATGCTTTCACCCTCATCCCAAGATTAAAAGATTTTCTTCATAGGAATCTCTAAGACTGACAAAACCTTATAGCAAGAGGCTACGGGCCGAGTGTAATCTTTTCCAAAATAGTTCCATTATTAATACCTAATCAATTAATACAGTATGATTGATTACCTAACAAGATCATTAATCATCATCATATCATCAAGCAAAGCTCATTTAAGCTAAAACCTAATCAATCAAAGATTAAGCAGTTTCCAAAATTGAAGTTTTAAAAAAAAAAAACATGCAAATATATACTATTAATTATATAAAAAATAATAATAACAAAGCATGCAGATCATGGATCTAATATGAAAATTATATATATATAAAAAAAGGGATATAAAATGGAAATTACCCGTTAACTTGATTCTTAAAACTGGAAAAACTTGAAGCGATCGACGAAAAAAATCCACCGCCACCTTGATTTTGGGCCATAATTTAATTGAAAGCCCTAATAACAATTATTATTATTATTTATAACTTTACCCTTTTTATTTATTTATTATTAATGGAATCAGGGGGGTTTTTTGTCGCCCCTGTTGTTAATTATTGAGATGTATATGTCACAAATCAGACACAGATCGTATGGATTTGAAGCGATAACTAGAAAAGTAGAAAGAAAGAAAATGGGCTGGGAATTTATTTATTTATATTTATATATTTTACTTTATATATATATATTTGTAATGAAATGAAATGAAATGGGGTACGGACAAGAAAGAAAGAAGTGGGTTGGTTCTTGTATTCCAAGTCAAGTCAACTATGATATGCCCCCGACTTTTCTGGAACCCACCTCCAATTATAATTATAATTAGCCCATCTCAATTACCTCGACTATTTGATTCCATGGAAGTGATCCGTACATATTTCTTAAAGCTGCTTCCTTAAAGCATTTTTTATGACATACCGATAAAGAAAGGATCCTCACTCTTGATTTGATTTAAACCAGGTATCATTTGTCCGCTCTTTGCATTAGGTTCGTTTATTTTAGTTATATCCCGCGGTAAATGCGAGTCTGTTGAATAAATTTATTTTTATTATATCCGATTAGGTGAAAGAAATAATATGTCAGTTAATATTTGTTACAGTTATTATTCATTACCTCATAATTCTGGTATGTTAACGATTTGTTTTTAGTTAAAAGATTTATATGGAGCCATGGAGGTGTAACTGCATCATGAAATATTACCTTTTGTTAAAAGATTTATACTATAGATGACAGATTACCTTTTGTTTTCATACATCACATATATTCTGATACATTAACGGAAAACAATATAGGTGTAGAACCCGTGTGAAAACACGTGTTGTGGATAGAATTTATACAATACGTCTTTTAATGAATCCTTAAAAAATTTCCAACTTATGACTTTTGGTACTTATGACTTTTGGTTAATTCAATCAAAAAAGTCTAATTAACCAGCTATTTATTTCAAACATACGAAGATGTAACTCTTTAAGCACCACACATTTAAAACAAATCCATATAATGCCAATAAGCACCTCATAGACGCACAACTTGTTCATGGCAATTTCAACAATCATTGAACTCCTGATAGCTAGCATCCATATCATTTTTAATATGCAGATTCCAGAGGTATGAGTGTATGAGTATGACCAACTGAAATCAACACAACCACCTTACAACGTATTTAAGCATATGACAATAAAATAAAAAACAGAAATCCTTGTTCCACCACCAAATCATATTTTATGATCACCTAAAAATTTAAAGGGGGTGAAATCATGAGCTAAAAGTGGCTAATATTACATAAAGATAAATTAGAAGGACAAAACCACACATATAAGATCATAAGACAGAAAAAAATAATTAAAATACGTTGCTATATAAAACGAAAATATACAGCTCTTAAAGGATATATCATGCATCTTACATTAAAGGCAATCCATTTCAAAAGACAAATGAAATGTATTGTACACAACAATAACCATTATAATGGTTATATAAACTCTTTGTTCAGTTAAGGAATCATGGATAAAAAAGAAGCAACAAACCGAAGATGAAACGATGCTGCCATCAGAAACGTCAGGCTACAAACAATTTGAAAGGCCGGGAAGGTGTTTACAGCATGATATATCCTTCTTGAACAAAACACTCTCTTGTAGTTGTAGGTAGCTTCTTTTTGGTTGCCTCTAGAATTTACTTTAAAATTTTCAGAACCTAAAATGTTGTAGACAAGGCCCGGCATAAGGGTGGAATGAGTTGGGCGACGGTCCATTATACATGTGTTTATATATGTTTATATATGTAATTGACTAAGCCCATTATACATGTGAAAAACTCATCAATCAGTTATAAATTAAGTCATGTAACTTAGCCCAGTAAAAAGTTACTTACACATCTTTTGTAGATTGCCAATAAAAATATATTTGGTATTTTTTTCTCTAGATAGGCACGGTTATTTCATTGGCACATGTAGTTTCACTGTATTTTTTTTATTAGAAGCAAACAAAATATTTTAATAAATAATGTAACTATGAAATAAAAGTCAAATAAAAGAGTACTCCCACTTTCATTATTGAGAGCAAGCGATTTTTTTTCTTTTTAGTTTTATGTTTAGTTTTTAATTATTTAGTTTTCTGTTAATATATATTATTCATTGTTATTATGTATTTGTTAAATTTATATCTTTAAATATTTATAGGTTTTAATCTTATGTGTTTAGTTTTATTTGTATCTTAAATAATATAGACTATTAAGTGTCAATCAACCAATTTGTTATGAAAATTGATAAGAGAACTTCATGAATCGGCAGTTAGCTAGCATGATTTTGCAATTTTTTTAATATATTTTGACCAATAACTTTTGGTATCTTTATTGATATGACATTTATCGTCGTTTTTAAAAAGTAGTTTATATAGTTTAATTCGTTGCGGTTAGCCCATGAGCTTTTTTTTTGCTCGTCCTAGATCCATTAATTCTGAGAGACGACCCTGGTTGTAGACAAAATATGTAATACGAAAAATAAGAAAATCAATGGAGCATGTCTTGTCAATATTAAAACATGACCCAAATCCCAGTTTGAACCCATTTTGACACATTACCCTTGGTCCATCTTGCCATTTCTAATCAAAATAATCAGATTTCAGGAAGTTGGAAAAATAACTAATAACCATGATTACCCATATCTAGATTTGCCAAACGTTCATATTATGATTCTTCAATACACACTAACTGCTTTAAAAATGTACATCTAAAAACCCCATAGTATAAAAAGACCATGTTATCACCCAACATAGGGGTTGCTCAGATCTAACAAAAACATAAATTCACTTAACTACAGATCAAACAACTTTTACTATTACCTCAGATGGAAGTAAGGCGAGTATCTCCTCTACAAAACATGAAATCCCATAAACGACATTAGGATTACCATTGTATAATGATTGTAGTCCCATGTTGAAAAGTTACAGAATTTGGGTATGGAAAATACCTATATTATCTTTCTTGCTACTTTTACACTATATATCCCTTATCTTTTAAAATATCTGCACTACCCCCTTTACATCAATTACCTACACCACTCGCCGCCGCCGCCACCAGTCGTTGCCATCACCACCAATCGCTGTCACCACCACACCGCCGCCGCATTGCACGGGTACCCTCTAGTTTTTTTTATATTGTTATTTTCTATAGTTAATTGTGTATGGTGTCCAGAATATTTGTTGTGCACATTTTTTTTTATAAATATGATTACTCTTACGTTTTCTATAACATTTATAGTGAGATCATATATAAAAGATTGCTAAAAAATAATCAATATAAAAGTTATAGATATACATATTTATATACAGTTTATATAAAGTTTACAAATTTACTAGTTAATCAACCCGGCCTCTTAATATAAGTTTTGCAAACAAAAAATTTGTATAAATAACTATGTTTTTTTTTTGAACGACAAAAATACTTATATTAGTAACAACCAAACTAGCAAGACGCTAGTTGGTTAAACAAATAACTATGTCATTTGTGTTGGTGATACATTATAATTTGATATGGAGATGATGAATCAACTAATACAATGATTCATGATTGAAAGTTGAAATTATAAACTTATAAACTTGTAGACGAGACAGAAGTTAATTAAGTTGAAGTTATAAACTTGTAGACGATACAGAATTCTGTTTGGATTTGTTTTGTCGGCCAATTGGCTCAGAAGCGTGCTCTGTTTTTTCATGCTAAGAACTTGCTCATTAGTTGATTAAAGCATAGCTCTCAGCTTTGATTCTATCTGTACTAACAAAAATAAAATAATGAGGAACGTGGACAGTGACCCAAAAGCATCAGCAGCATATAACAGTTACCACCTATGAGTATCTGATTACGGGTTCAAATCATCACTACAACAGAATTGATCATTCAAGGGTAAAATTATTTCAAATTACATGTTTGACCCCATATCAATAATATATAGATTCTCATATTGGTAGACATTATAATGACTTATCAGTAGAAAAAAAACCATTACAATCTAATATTTTCTCATGTTAAAATAGTCTAACTTCTAAGGCTTAGAACTACAATAAGCACAAGATATACATAGCTCATGATACTCGCCCATGGGCCAAGGCGACAGTTAGGTACTCTCATATACTAAGATAGTTTTTTAGTAAAAACACGTCCAATAAAAACAAAACTGTTTTAGACCAAGGGATAAATCACAAAGGCCCTTTCATAAGCACTTGTTTAACACTATTATCTAAGTTTCTTGTATCATGGCGAGCAACATAGACAACCGAAAGTTTGCATTCTTACAAGGCTCCAAATCTTTATCATTTCGAAAGAAATCATGTATACTTGATCATTCTAATAAAAAATTCAAATAGAAAAATTCATGTATACATACTCAATCATAAACACTTACCGCATCCGCAAGTAATTGAGAATAAAGACTACATTCTTCTCACTTGTATATATGATCTACACTGTTATCTCTAACAATCTTGTCCCAATAAATAGATATTTGAACACAAAACGCTGTTGACATCGTGACACAATATAACCCTGTCAATGTAATTACATATGCTTGTTGAATGGAAAATAGAAACCATATTTGAGAATTAAAGCATGAACTTTCAAACGAAAAGAACCATAAAAGTTATTAATGTAAATGTAATTGATGTAAAAAGAAATAGTGTAGTTATTTTAAGAGTTGAGGGATCTATGTTGTAAATTATTTCATTAAGGATATTATAGGTATATTAAGTGTAGATGTTTAAATTAGTGAATAAAGGAGAGGGGTAATTTCGGTAGATCAATTGACTTTTTTGAGAAAAAAAAAGAGGATGATACTTTAGATATGACTGTTATTTTATAATCTAACTATTTCATAGGTTTGAAAATTGAGTTCCCACGACAACACGTGGCACGTATTCCTTGTTTTAAAGTTATGTATAATACATCTTTCGATATAACTAAGTGAGAAGTGAGAATCCTACTTGGATTCTAACGAAGCCCTCCACCTCATCACTAATCTTACGTGACAATGTATTCCGCTTACGTGTCGTCAATAAAAAATGTTTAGTGTTTCAATTTTAGAATTTAAATTATTAAGGTTTATTGTTTAAAACTTTGAATTTTGAATTTTGAATTTAAATTGCTGTGACCGTATATCCATGGAGTTGATTGGGTTCTTAAATTGTTAATGTATATTGTATAAAGTTATAAACTATGTATTTAAGGGATGGCTTGGGTGATGTTGGCTGTTTAATTTTTTGGTACAGTTAGCTTGAAAATCAGGGGGGACATTTTTGTAATATATCAATCATCCATGTGTTTGTGTGTGTAACTATATCTATCAAATATGCAGTCAACTGCATATTTGATTTTCCCATGTATTTATCTATTTTTATTTTATTGATTATTATCTATTATAATTATATTGTTTGATTGTTTATTGCAATATTTACATTATATTATTGTGTATATTATTGTATCATGTCATTACAAATCATTTATTGAATTCGTATAAATTATTTTTAAAACAAATCGCACGTGCCAAAAATCAATTATGAAGCTTACGTGTATTCATATGAAGTATTCCATGTCATCTTTAATCTTATATGTCACTAGCAGTTGCTTATGTTTCATTGTTTTAACTATTTAACTAAACTATTTAACTATCTAATAATTTTAGTGGTTGCATTTGAAATCAAAATTTTAGTGTGTGAAATGTGGGTATTTAAAATTTGTAATTTTATATGATGTTGTTAATTGTTAATAAAATTTAAAAATTTAAATAATTGAAAAGGTCATTGCTACTCCTACATGTTTAAAGTTTGTGAATATTTTAAAATTCGAATTTTAAAATGCTATTCGAAACTCTTGAAATAATATAGTTACCCTAAAGCCTTGGTGAACCAAAATGTGTGTAGTTTGATGAATATCTGGTTCACTACTACATGTTTCGTGTTAAGTCTTGGAGGTGTATGTTCATGTTCATATATAATGATTTGTTTCGTGTTTTATGTGGGTCTAAGTTTGATAATGTACTTTAGTATCTACTCATATAATAAGTTGTGTTTTATCTGGTAATGTAATTTTATTCATTTGACTGTTGTTTTATACGAATATGTGTTAAATAACATCTTTCCTTGAAATGAGTTGGTTTGTCTTTTATAATTTACATCTCGTGTTGATGTCTTGGATTAAGTTTAAAGTAAATTTGAACTCTTTATCAGAAAAAACAACTGACTGACGGAGACTCGACGCCAAAAAAAATACAAGAACACGCTTAATTTTATTTTTCATTCACATATCATTGAACTACATAATTTAACGACTATAATATCACAAAAAATTATTGAGCCGCGTATCGCACGAGCTCTAACCAAGTCTATAATCTATCTATAATCTATACTTCTATACTATTATATAAAACAAATGTCTTTCCTCCTTTTTTCAATTTTCAGCCTTTAAAGTACCCAATATGCCCTTACTAAATTAACTTACACTAACCATGAGCTTATTAAATATCCAAAATACTTTTAATGAATTAATTTATAACATATATTCCTTAACTCCTAAAATAACTACAATACTCTCTTAAACATCAATAACTTACACTACTCGCCACCGCCGCCACCGCCACTACACCGTCGCTAAGGCCACAGTTGCCGTATCGCGCGGGCATCCATCTAGTATATTATAAAGCAACCCCCCCCCCCCCCTCATCACATTTCAACTTTCAGCCTTTAAAATACCCAATATGCCTTTACTAAATAAATTTACATTAACAATTAGCTTATTGAATAACCAAAATACCCTTAATGAATTATTTTACAACATTTATCCTTCAACTTTTAAAATAACTACATTATCTCCTTTTACATCAATAACTCACACTACTTGCTGCTGCCACCGTCACCACCAGTTGCCACCACCACCTGTCGCCGCCACCACCACCCGTCGCTGCCGCTACCACCATCGTCGCTGCATCATGCGGGCACCCGTCTAGTATATTATAAACATTATAAAGCAAATCCGTCTAGTATATTATAATCATGGGCCTATTATTGAATACCTAAAATATCCTTAATGATCTATTGCACAACATATATTTCTCAACTTCTAAAATAATAATACTACCCCTTTTACATCAATTACTTTATATCAATAACCTACACTACTCGTTGTCGTCGCCACCAGTCGTCGCCACCACCACCCGTCGCCGCCACCACCATACCGCTGCCGCTACTGACATCGTTATCGCATCGCGCGGATATCTGTGTAGTATTGTCTTAAAAAAGAAAAAAAATTCAAATCTAGCGCATTCTTGATTCAAGAATTAAAGTAGTAAAATTGATGGGGGGCCACGAATCACAACTATTGTTGCCCATTCCAGCATCGTCTACTTTAATATGATTCTTTAAGGTTAAGTTTGATTGTTTTTTTCCAAATTTTTGTTTACTACTAGATAGATCGATCAATTACTTTCAAACAAAAGGTGCAAAAGTGACTTCCTGAAAATACTATTAATTTTCCCTCCTCTTAAACTTAAACTATGATCATTCGTAATTACCGTAGAAGAAACTATGCAATAAACATAAATATCTATCAATAAACTAAAACAAGATTAGGGTTTTCTTTGATCGACATGTGACACTTTATTTAAACGACACTTGTCCTTTTAAATCTATATTTAAGAATTAGATAGATGATATAGATACATAATATAATTAAAACTCTTATATTAAAAATCATATTATATTCATTGTTACCATAAATATAGATTTTCATCATCATTCTTATTTTTTGTGGTAATTTTAATTCACGACATATTTTTATTTATAATATTTAATAGTTAAATTTATTTATTCTAATTTATAGGATATGTTAAATTAGTTAGTTGAGAATAATAATAATAATATATCTATATTTCTAATTTATAAATTAATAATACTTATTATTTAATTATTTATTTATCTATTAATATCAGAAAACGTGGTTCAAAATTGTAAAACGATACAAACCATGTTTTACCCTCATGACTTTAGATTATGTGATACTAATATCAATATCAAAATGTTATATTAGATCTTGATAAATATGTTTATGATACATGTCTCTCACTATTAGGCTACTATTGAGAGACCAAATGCATGTGATGAGACATGTTCAAGCTTTCTTTTCTTTTTAAAAAAATCAATCGTACAATACATATAGTTAATCCGTACATCGTACGGGTATTAAGACTAGTTTAAAATTATATTAAAAATGAAAATAATAGCCTTATATTTGAGCAATGCACCGGTTTTGAGATTTATCGCAATTTATGATTTTTTATGATTTTCTGTATTTTTGCATTTTCTTACTAGTTGAGACGACTTATATATGAAGTTTACTAAGATGAACTACATCAATTATTGATATAGAGTTTTTACTTTAATTTGTTACATAGCATGCTAGCACACTTGAGATTAGTAAATTAATACTTAGTGGTGGAACCAGGATTCAAAGTAACCCGTAGCACAATTTGTTTTTATCACTAGCCTTGTATCGGCGTAAAGTAACGATAATGACTAAATTGTTACAATTTTTAGCATTTTTTAGAATTTATTGGCTATTTTTAGCGATTTTAAGAGTTTTTGGCATTTTGGTAGTTTCCATTTCTCATTTAGTTCTACAAGTACGTTTTTATAATTTTTATTGTTAGGAAAATCTTTGAGTTAATTACATTGACCGGTATCTCATATTACTTGACCTGTAACATCAATAAAGAATACATCATTTTAAAAAAAAAATTACACTACATTAACTTAGCCGACTAGTAGTCCGGACTACTCCTACTTATCTGATAGTTCCGCCTATGCATATACTCGTAAATAAGTGGAGTACGTGATCCAATATATTGTACTTTTATTAGATTAAATATAATAATATTTTATTATTATCGAATAGAAGCGCACATAAATTGTACTTTGCGATCCAATTTGTATGGCAACAGTAAGACTAATGGGAGTGGGGGCGTTTTTTTTTCACTTTTTGGCTTCGGAACGCCCCGGAACGCCCCAAAACGCCCCTCTACACCGTCCCAAGGGGGTTTTTTTGCCTAAAAAATTGTGTCACGTCTCATTTGGAAATGGCGTTTTTCTTTTTCCTACACACACACAAATTCTTTAATAATAAAAATAAAAATTAAAAATAAAAAAAAAACAGAAAAAGCTGCACATGGGGCGTACCCTCCGTCCCCCATTCCTGTTAGCCTAAGCAATTTATCGTTTTTCATTCTAACCAAATATCCGATATAAACATCAACAACAACAGCAACAACAACAACAGTACCCAATCCCTACCGAAGCGAGGTATGGGGGAGGTAAGATGTAGACAGTCTTGTCTCTACTTAAAGGTAAAGAGACTGCTTCCATAAGGACCTCCGGCCAGAGGGAGAAAAATAATAAAGTGTAGGGGATAAAGAAACATACCATACATCCGATATAAACATCAGATTACGAAAAAACAAACGTACAATGAAAAATCAAACTTTAACAAATATGAAAACATAAAAAAAAAATTCTGCATGATCCCACCAAACATTTGACCCAAACTCCCCAGGTATATCCCCAAGTTTGAAATTACTAGCTTGGTTGCCCACCAAAATTTGGTAGTTACTATTGGACAAGTATGGTGTAGACTTAGAGCACCTCTAATGGAGCTTGATGAAAAGATTTTTTAGGGGAAAAAAGTCTTTTAAAAGCTTAATACCATTGGGTAGAATGACTTTTTTTTATCAAAAGGTTAAGAAACATCATCCTATTGAATAAAAGCTTTTTATTATCTTAGTCTTAGAAAAAACTTATCAATGTAATAAAAGCTTTTTAATTGCTTAAAATTAGTGGAATACTTATGTGTCAAAAAAAATAAGTCATAAAGACTTAATACCATTGTAGATGCTCTTAAAGCACTCATAAAGCCCACCAGTCCACCACCCCTCTCTCGAACCCAAATTTGTTGATATAATTTTTTTTTTTCTATATACATTAAGTTTAATCCGTCCTTTAGGCCCTCGAATTTTTATGTGCTTTCATAGTTAGTTTTTTAAGCCCCTCACTTCATAAGCTTCTAAATCTGCCACTGATGTCACTTCTAATACTAGTTAATATTAATCCCAATCAGTATCACATCAACACAAATCCCTTTTCAATACTAACCCAATACTAAGAAGGCTCAAAGCGCCCTCGTGATGGCTCTGTGGTCCAACTATATTAGCCCTGACCACAGTGCACACCACTAGGTGTGACTCGTGGTCCACCCGTATTCGAGGGATCCGTCGTCCCAACCACGAGTAGAATGACCCGTTTCTATTTCTTTAAAACCATATATATATGCATACATATGCTCGACTTGCATACATATGCTCATAGCACTATTCATGCACGTATGTTTATAGAATCCATGTGTCCACATAATTGTATAACGGATGAAGATCCATGTCTCCACATAATTGTAAAATCCAAAATTGCACCTAAATAACTCA
>JAOEHQ010024375.1:0-14072 GCA_025447715.1 Asclepias incarnata
AAAAAAAAACGCGGCCTTCGCACACTTCGCACTTTAAGAGCCTTCGCACAGTAACCTTACCCTATATATATATATATATATATATATGTTATTAAGAGGATAAACTAGGGGATCTATGATCTATCTATTTGCAATAAAAAAAAAAGGTAATGATATATAGATCTCCTTAACCCATTCTCCTAATAATTTTTTTAATGCCTTAACTTTATATTAAGTGTAACTCACTAATTCTTTTTCATACTTTCATTTTTTAATTGTATCATTTGTCATAATCATATTGTTAAGAAAAATTTTAAGAAAATGAGTTAAAAGATTTATTTGCGATAAGGAAATTGAAGTGTGGATGCAAAGACCAATGTTACATTTGTCGAGTGATACGTCGCTGTGATGGCTGATGAGATCCTGCCACCTCCACCCGTTTTCATTTATTACTCCCGTTTGCCTACCATTACATTTACAAACAGTAAATATATGGTCCAATTAATGGTAATTAAATTAAATTAAATTAAACAAATTATTTCTCATAAAAAACCAGATCGATTTCTACACTGATTTAATTGTCATGTTAGGAGTACTTAATTAAAAAACTTTTTTTGTTAGACCACTCACGGTGGTCACAACCAGTCGTAGTTAGCATCCAAATTAAACTTTTAACATACCACTAATTAAACAACTACTAGTTTGGGACACACCATTTATTTAAATTAAAACCCACTCGTTAGCGTAAAAAAGAAAGAAAAAAAAGAGAAAGAGAGAGAAAAAAAAGGAATCAAAACTCACACGTTGCCATAAGCCGACAAGCACGAACCATCATCACCGATCCACCACCAGTCAGACAACGAGTCTCACACAATGATGCGTACGCGTGATCAAGTCCTCTAGGAGTCTTTCACGAGCCATTAACCAACAATTGCTAGTGCTAAAAAGAACATAATGAGTGGTTATACACTATAACAAGTTTAGCATATTGTCAGTTTGTCACATATCAACCTTATATTGTTATTACAATAAAGTATTAAACTTAACTTTTAATTGAAATGATCATATATTTGATATTTAACAATTAAAAACGACAAAACCACACCCACAAGCCCACAACAACATCTGGACAATGCCACAACAGTGATGCACGGCGTCATTAGGGCATGTATGGAAATATATTACTATACATACTCTTCAAAATGTTGTATTTAAGTTTAAAAAATTAATTTTGAACAACTGTTTTGTATTAATAGTTAGCAAGAAGCTAGCTATAATTTACTTAGTTTTGTGTTTTAAAATTTCTCTAGCATGTTTTTTGTTCTAAAAATGGTTTTCTTAACCCATACACGATGTAACTATGGCAGGCTATGCATCAACTGATCATGTTGTTTTGCCATCAGACTACTGCCGGACCACTGCATGACCCGTGGTGATAGATGGTAATAACTTTGTGGAACTCAATCATTTTTAAAAGGAGAATACATTTATAATTACAAATTTCCTAAACCTAGTCATGATTTTGATATATGCAGGCCAACCGGTATTAGCATAATTGTTTCCTAGATCATTTTCCTTGATCCTAAGATGTTTATGGAGTGAGTTTCGAACCCTCTTTGAAGAGCTTCAATTTAATGTGAACGACCATACCTGCTAATCAAAACAAACATAAAAGGTGAGATGTGGTAAATTTTATGCTACAAATCTACCCTTGTGCGTACTTCACCCATCTATCATAAATACACACCCTGCCCACCAAAGCATTTAACTCTGCTAGTTGGACTTTTGGAATTTTGTCTTACAAGCTAGCCAGGCTTGAAATATATATATATAAATCATATCTCTACTTGTTGGAGTTTGAAATTCTGGCTTGAAAGTCTAGAAGTAAATATCATGCTATTATTAATTAATAAAAGAAATATTTTTTTTATGAATTTGTTTAACATATATTCTATGGTACATATTAAGGTAAGTTGAATGAATTTTTGCATAGTTATTAACTTATTATATTTAAGAAATGTATTTAATACATGTAAAAGACATTTCTTGCAATTTATAATTAACTTTCATTTTTAACATGTGCTTTTATGTGCATATTCGACAAAGCTTTTTATTTCTTTTGTAAATCTGCTTGAAAATCAGTTAAAATATTTTTTAAAAATTTCGAATTCTTGTGAAATGTAATAGATTATTAACACATTATAAACAAGTGAAAGGAACCACACTGATAAAATGAAGACTACCAAAGTCTCATTTCCATGATTCCATCTCACCATCACTCTGCATTTTATTGCTGTTAATGTTGGTCAAAGACTCAAAGGATAACTAAATGTGTTTCCATCTTACGACTCATTTTCTAGTTGTTGCTAACTAGTCTTGTACAATGTGCCTTACGTCGCTTGTACTTGTTCCGTATGAAGACAATCAACAACAATAACTATACCCAATCACGTGCATTTTCACTCTCACCTCTTGGTCGAAGGACCTTCTGGAAGTAATCTCTTTACCCCCTGGGTAGAGGTAAGACTGGCTGCATCCTACCTCCCTCATATCCCGCTTATGCCAAATAAGTTGTGTATATATCATGTGCTATTTTAAAATGTCTTTTGTCAAACACTCAAAGTATGCTAGTATGTATTCATTTCAGCCCTTTAACCCTGAAGAAAAATTTGCCGTTTGAAAGAAGGGAGAATATCCTCCTTGGCCGTCCAAAAGTTCAAAATTTTATAGTACGTGTAACACGTTAGTTTCATATTAACTTACCTTAAGCTTTAAAAAGTTTTAAACAGTTTTCTACTTTGATTCCAGGACAATGATACGGAAGATAAGCAATGTTAAAGGAGCACAAAACAAAGTAAGTTGGAAAGTTAATTTTAAAAATTGAATCAGCAACATATATATGCCAATATTCTCACAAAGTGCAACGGATACAATCCCCGTTGTAAAAAATGGCAAAAAAGAATACAATACATTGTCGAGCCGACTACTCTCTTTGGTAGCATAAATCGGGAGTTTATTCAGAATCTTGTGATATCATCTAATAGAAGGGATATATGATCCTTGTTGAGCTCACTTGTGCCAAATTGCGTATTGGTGCCCGTGGGCTGCAAGTTTCCACTCTGGACCAGTGGGACACCATGAACCACTACCAATTTTCATACACAGTTTCTCTCCAATTATGGCTGCATAGAGATTGGACTGAGCCTCAATAATTCTAATGGAGGATCTGCTGTGTATGTCTTGTTGCTTGCGAATTTGTATCTGCATATTAGTTTGAATGATGTATGTGAGAATGGAATGGGTAAAAAAAAAAGAAATCAGTCAAAGGGGTTCATTTGAATTATGTTTTATCTCTTACGGGTCATATGGATAAAATTATAAGATTTAGTTAGAAAAGAAATATGCCAAACGGGTCGAGAGTGGTCATATGGGTAAAATTATAAGATTTAGTTAGAAAAGAAATATGTCAAACAGGTCGAAAGTGTAATCATAAATTATTCAGCGTACGAGATTGTTTTATTAAGTTGAACTATATTAGAAATGTTTTAAAACTATAAACTAATGATTAAGTAAAAATTTATAAAATGTTGGATATATAGTATTTTGGGATCAATCACCCGTTTCAATCCAAGTGACCCGGCCATTTTGCCACCTATACGTACCAGTTTCACAATTTGATCATGCATGACGGTGCCCCAGTCATAAATATGGTCATAAAAGATTGACGGTATCCCTGGATGCGTGAGGATATATGCATAGCCCTGGAAAATGTTGTAAGATTACATATCAAAAATAATAAACACAAGTATCGCATAAAAAGTCATAAGTTGACTTTTGAATGTCGTTAGAAGTTGGTTTTAAAACTTTTGAATGTCAATAGAAGTTGTTTCTAACTTCTAAAACAAAAATAAACTTCCTAGAAACTGAAATGTTCCATATCAACAGTAGAAGTTCAGATTTTCTTTGAAAATGAGGGAGTAGTAGTGTGACCACACAAATATATTAAGAATGGAACAGGATATACCAAGCATTTTCATTTGACTATCGAATGAGTTGCTCTTAGCTAGCCAAGAACCACTTCTTGCTAGAAGAACAGACATCTACAACTTAATGATATAATAAGTATTTGGAGATTGAAAAGCTATTTCTTTTTCTTTTCAGAAAATGCTAGGAAGATGCAACGCAACCATTAAGCATGAAACACAATCTAACAAGCGCATGGACAATAAAATGGATAATTTGTGTAAACTAAATCAGCAAACATAGGTTAAATCTCCTATAATATCATATAAAATTCAACAAAGATAGCTCTCTTACCTCCATGACATGACTTGAAGGAAATGGCCAATGACCCTGCAGCATGAAAACAAGTTCGGGTCATTTATTTGACAAAAGTATATCTTATTTTTGGATCATCTATAAACTAAATGCCCTGATTTTTAGATAACACACACGTGGCATAATTGTCCATTGATGTCATTAAAAAAATACCTGAGTTGAACCAGTGTCATGATTGTCAAGAAAAGTTACAGCTCTTGAAGGCCACCATCCGATTACTCCTGGTGGTTTTCCTTGTGCATCGCGCAAACGCCAAAGTTGCCCCTTAACAGCTTCCTACAATTACAGTTCATGTAAGAAACCACTTAAATGACACTACTAACCTTTTTCCTTGAGCTATCGATGTATTCGGAACATGTACCTGAAGAATTCCTTTTGTTGTGAAGTCAAATGCCGTAGAGAGTTGCCCTGTGCCATCAATCCAATTGATGATGCGCTGCCTATGACTATCTGCAAGTGAAATTAGTCAGATCCAATTACAATCTTACGGTATTCAGAAAAACTAGAGGTGGTAATTTGGATCTGTTAACGAACGGGTTAATTCATATTATATATCTCTAATGGTCAAACGAGTAATATAGATAAAACTAGCTTGAGAAGATATGGGCCAAAAGGAGCCCAAAACGTCAGAGTATATTTCAATGCATAAAACCAACCGAGTATATTCGTAAACAAAAATTAATTGTTTTTCACCAAAAGGTGTTCTCGGTCATCCCAACCCGACCAGGTCCGTGTTGACATGTAGCATGATCTACCCATTTTGACTCGAACCTGTTACAACCTGTTACCTAATTTGCCTGACCAACGAATTTTGTCACCTCTAACAGAAACGGTATTCCAATTTCCAAAAGATTCAAATTAAAAAAGGAATGTAAGACGTGGAACAAAATGATTTTTCAAACAAACCACTACATGATTGCTTCTCACAAGTGAAATACCTTGGTTGTATTCGAGGTAAGTTCCACTATAGTTGCATGAGTCCCAGTATTCTCCAACAGAAAATATTGGCTTTGCGCCCTCGATGTATTCTTTCACATATTTTGCAGAATAACTATGTGTAACATACAGTAAATCAACGATTAATAATAGCAAGTTTCAGATAAAACTGTATGTAAACGAATATATAAAAGAATCTATTTGGCATTACCCTCTTGCAAAATCAAAACGAAAATCCTGGAAACCAACAGTGTATCGTAGCCATTTTAGCCAGCCAATAATATCTTTTCTGACAAAATCTTGCGTATGATCAATATTTGGAACACCATGGAAGTTGTCTCCCGTGCTACGGTTACCCTGCATAAATAAAACCATATAATACACATAAGTTAACAATACCAGACTCAACAATTTGCTTGCTAGTCGCAAAATAACATTTTAGTTTTGGTGTTTACTCGTCCACCAGTACAAGATGTAACAGCACGCTCGTCCCATGATAATGGTATCCCATCATAGCGGTTATACCTTCCGCCATGCCCTTGGGTGGTCCCAACACGATGATTGATGACTATGTCAGCCATTGGTCGAATATTGTACTGCTTCATTTTACTTAATAAAGTTTTAAGCAAAGCTTCAGAACCATATGACGAGTTGAGAGAGTAGAGGTTTTGCGGAAGGTAGCCTGTGAAAAAGATGAAAAAGGTTGGTTAAAATCAGAAAGTTGCAATATTTCTTTAAGTCTCGCAAGATTGCATTTTAACAACCTTCAGGAGCGAAGGAATTGGTTGCGGGTGGCAACCAAGCTGATGTGATCCCAGATTTTGCCATATCGGGTACTTTTCTCTCTAAATTTCTCCACCAGTCATGTTTTCGCGACTCCCAGTTGAAAGCCTGAAATTTTACACATCTCACATCATTACTTCTTTTAGTTAATAATCATCAGCAGAAACCTGCATTTTTCATGTTATGCAAACTTCAAACTAATAGACGTGGCAAGATGAGCGACTGGAGGGAGTTGGGTAACTGGACTAAACAGGTTTGCATTGAAGCAAGTATTTTTTTTAGCATGGTTCAAAACAGACCAAATCGGGTTGGGTTGGCCCGCACTCATATTTTTCCATTTTAAAAAGAAATTACAGAATATGTATAGTGTTAAATATGAGTACAAAACCAATATCATTACAAAAATCTTCTAAACCTTAGAAAAAAAAAAAGAAAAGAAATAGCAAGTTGTAAGCATTAAAAGTGGACTTTGAACAATTTTCAAATTTCAACCCATTTGACTCACTAGACCCATTGACATGTTCTCTTTCTAGCTAAGTAAGCTAACTTATTAATTTAGCCCGTTTAAGATAAAATATAAGAGAAATGCTAAGTTGACAAACTAATTACAAACAAAAATTTACAAACATATCTTGCACCAATCAAATCAAGTCATTTTTTCTCTTTCTTTTTTCTCTTTATTTGTTGATTGGTCCACATCACATGCCACATGTATTTGTAAACTTTTGTTTGTAATTAATTTGTAGATCTAGCATTTCTCAAAATATAACGCAAATCAACTCATTCATGATTAATTGTGTCAGAAATCGTCACCTTTAAAAATTAATCTGCAACCTTTGGAATAAAACAACCACCACCATTATAACAGATAACTTTTTTTTGAACGGCAAACTATCCTACTTCTAAATTACACGAATGCTTAGGGTGAAACCCATGATTTCTGAAAACCCCTTATAAATCCACCCCCATAAATGTGGGAAGTGAGACTCGAACCCAAGTGAAACCTCCCAAGGTCAAAGATCTTACCAATGGGCCACCGATTTCATTGGCAACAGATACCTTGTTTTAATTTACATCATATGTTATTTACCTCAAATATGATAACTACTGATACATGTAAAGGTAAATTGTAGCATTATCGGTTACCTGAAGTAGAATTTCTCTTCCATTGCGTAGCACTGGCAAATAAAAGTAACATTTAGCTAGGGTGGCTACTAATAAAAATTGTAAAAGATGTTAACGTAGATCAAGTTAAAAGAGCATGCATACCAACTTGTGATTGCTGAACACCATTGTCGTCGTCCTAAACGAAAATAATCAAATGTGACAATCAGGAAATTAAGCTGGTATCTTAATAAACATTAATCAGTTGATAAATAACTAAGCAAGAATCGACCGAGAAGAGGTATGCTTACATTTCTAAGGACACCCATAACGAAAACTTGTAATAACTTTAACTAGATGAACCAGAAAGAAATGCCCTGCATCCATTATGAAAACTTGTTATATGCAAGTCATAGTAAACATCACTAGTCTAACTGCTGTTTGAAAGTTCATGAGTGTTTGACTTAGAAAATGTCAAAACTGGTCTTTTAGAAATAGAAGCTACTGTTTCGTCCATATATGTATACATTTGAATTTTTCTTTCGGGCAAAAAATATTACAACCAAAAACTAATATTTGAAAAAACCTTTGGTAATTTCAAATTATTTACACGGGTAAAAGTTTAAACAATATGGCCTTCCTAATTCAAGTTATCTGAGAAAGACAAGTATTTTGACTTCGTCCACTTATAAGATTTTACCTAGTAGGGTTCAAACTTAAGACCTCTTGAAAATATCTTAAGATATTAACCACCAGGCCACCTTAGAGGTGGTTTACAAAGGTAAAAGTAACACGTTAATTAATTACAAAGATTGAGAAACAAATTATTACCCGAAGAATGCAACAATAAATGAAAATGAATTTGTATTTGTGCTAAAAACATAAGTCCATGTTAATGGTATTTATAGCAAGTAAGATGATGAAAGCAAACATATGCTTAATTGATTCGTGATAAGTGGGATGGAAATTTTCCATCCACAAAAAGTAAGATTCGAGTTAAGCTAGCTTATTTATGGGCCTTTGTTCGTCGATGGAATACGTAAAATGTTGTTTGTCCAATATGAGCTGATCGTTTTATTCGTCCTTTTTATACATTCCGCACTACCACCGAATAAAGTTCATTTATTTATTAATTAATAAATTCCATGGTTTTGACCAATGTTTTTGTTTTCTTGCTCGTTTTTATTTATAAAAAATGTTTTTTTTTTCTTACATTTTATTCCTACAAAACTAGGATGTTTAAAAAGTTTATGTGTGTGCGCTTACATACGTATGACAATGACAACTCTTTATTTAATGCTTCTAGCAGTATGTAGTTATATGTTTTCCCAATATTTAAATTTTTTTAACATTTAACTATATGATTGAAATTAATATGAGAAAAAGATAAAAGCATATAAGTTTATCCCTTATTTAATTGCTACAAAAATTACCTTTGTCTTAAATTAAATGTTTATTTTGAACGACACATAAATGTAAGAGGATATCATGATTATTTAGAATCATGTGAAAGTCAAATTACATTTTTATCGTTGTTTTTCACAAACATTTCACATTATAATTAATTCCCACTTTGTAAAAATTAATCGTGTCAAAAACTCGACCCAAAATTATAACTCGAACGTTAATTGTGTAATATGCTTATCTCATGCCGAATAGGTTGGGTTCTCAAACCTTCAAACAACTTACAACACATTTTTGATTCTCCAAGTCGGATTGACCGGTCAACCTGTTTATCACTAGTCCAAACCAAGCACCATATAATAAACGGGTTAGTTAGATCAACCCATTTATGAACTAAACTTGTTTTATCTCGAACCAAACCCACTAATTTCATGTGTGGTTTTGTATCATGTTCGCATGTTGCATCGAAAATAGCCGCAACTACTGAAAGTATCAGAAATTACAAAAATCCGTTGAAAACCACAAACAGGAAGTACATCAAGAAACAACCATCACATTGGAATATAATTCAACTTTTTGAATCTTGGCATCCATAAATCTGAACAAACAAGGCCACAAGGGTATCTATCCAAACCAATTCCACCACCAATGACGGTCGAGGCATCTATGTTGAGACTTGTCTTTCACTTTGTTACTTCCTCATCTTATATTATGAGAGGACGAATATACATTCGTGGCTGTGTAGCTGGACTATGTCATGACCTTTGTTTATTCCCTCATCAAATAACCAAAACTCACAAAAAATGATCCGTATGCTTAAATGTATGCTTAAAGATATGCCTAAAAATAAAACTAAGACGCAATTCAAATTTTAAGGTGATTTATAAGGATGGTGAAAATACATAAGCCATTATAAGTGGAGGATCTGAACAATGTAGTAAGGGGGACCCTGGTGCCCCTGATTTTTGAAAATTCATAGTTATATATTAGTATAATCTAAACATTTATTATAAAACAATCCATAATAATATTTTACTAAGGGATTCATGGATATATAAAATAAGCTTAAATGAAGCCTCAAAATTAAGTATGAAAATGATAACTTCTGACTACTTTTATGATAAGAACATTTTTTTTTTGTTTAATGAATTCCTATTAGAAATTATTACCTTTTTTTTTGTATCCTTATAGCAATTATTGTAGAATATATATGTATTTTGTTATATGGGTTTCATTTTTTATCTTGCACAGGGCCCCCAAAATTCATTTGACGGCCTTGAGCCATATGTCTTTTAGTAGATTAAGCATACTTTTAGGCATATATGATACATTCTACGCATTAATATCATAATCACATTTTCATTTCTTTCTTAATCGGTAGCAACTGATCACAAGGTAACTAAAAGAATGCTCACAACTACTCCTCACTGCATCAAATGTGGGTATGATCCTACGACCATCTTAAAACAAACAGACAGGCTTATTTCATTTAACAAAATTACCTAAAAAGGTACTAAATCTGTTAGAAATAAATGATTCACTTCTCATAATTTATTTGGAACATGACGAACTTATCCTCATAAACGCACCAAAATTTTACTTAATAAACGGTAAAGCTCATCCGCTGATTTTCTTCTCTTCAGCAGCCTTAATGATGTCAATGAATTCAGGCTACACAAAAAAGATAAACAGAAAGACTAAGAACAAGCTAGCCAACACATGCGCCAGATGGAGTGAGAAGAAAAAATAACAATCTAGCTTACCTTTAGAGAAGCTCCGCCTACTAAGAAACCATCAACGTCTAGTTGCCCTCCCAATTCCTTGCAGTTGGAACCGTTTACAGATCCTGCAAATAAACGACAAGGTATGAAGGGGTGTTTGGGTGTGCATTTTTTAAGCGATTATTTGATACTTATAATTAACCAAATTTAGACCATCCAGTTGTAATAAAAAGTTGTAGATGATAATTTTTGGATGTACTTGTGTTGTTTGAAGTTAATCAGGGTCTTACACAAATCCAAGCATCCTTAAGACCGGGTTATTCACTGGACGATCTCAAAGGGATTTGGTTTCTCATTTGAATTTTCACATTAATATATTCAAACAGAGAATTTTTAACAATCAGAAGTTAACATGCAGTAGTATTATTCATGCTAGAGCAAAGTAGAAATTTACCCAAGGATTTATACTAATGTCGAGTCTAATCACTAATGTATGCATACCTCCATAGATAATCCTGGTTTTTGTAGCAATATCAGCATTGACATTGGCTGCAAGCCATTTCCTTAATTCTGCATGTACCTGTTATGCATTCGCACGAAAAAGAAGTAAAGCTTCATTCTTTTATAAGTAATTTTGTTTTCAATGTTGATCTTTAGAAAAAAATTAACTTTTGAATTCATTATATTTTTAACAAAACTAGTAGTTCACTTACTTCTTGAGCCTGGGCTGGAGTGGCAACCTTTCCTGTTCCAATAGCCCAAACCGGCTCATATGCCAGGACAACATTGTCCCAGCTTGCTATCTTGTCTGCAACAAAGTATTTACAAGTTTATGTCACAAACAGAGACAACGAGTCCACTATTCCACGACTAAGTATTACATATTCCATACTTTTCAATAAACAAGTGAAGTGAAGATGGCTTCGCTATGAAACATCCCTGAGATGAGTTAAATTTTGCAATAACTACTGTTATTAGAAGTTGACAATAGGGAACTATATATTTTTAAATTTGAATCTAATGCATAAGTATGATATCAACTGAATTATATATCAAATATGAAGCCATCTAATACACATCCTATTAAACAGGAATAGCTATAAAAGATATACCTGCAATTGCCTTTGTTTGTGCAGCAACAACTTGCATAGTGGTTCCAGCTTCCCGCTCTTCAAGAGTCTCGCCCACACAAGCAATCACCTTCAAACCTTGACAAAGTGCATATGCAACCTTTTCTCCAACAAACTAAATAGAAAGCAAAGTTATGAATAAGTATCTTAGAAAAACGCATAAGTTGACTTGGAATCGAACCCACAACCTCTTAGTTAGTGGGTTTCCTTGACTTCTCTACTAATGAATGAACATGAAGAATTCGTTAACCAAATTACCTCATTGGATTCATTTAAGAGGGCTCTTCTTTCAGAGTGACCAATGATGACCCAAGGGATGCCTAAGTTAACGAGCATCTCTGCACTACACATACAAGTAAAATATAAATGACACGGGGGATGAAGTATAAGGTATCAGTTAGAGAATCAAAAAAATATATCATTTTTCTTAAAATGGATGGCATCAAAACCGGTTTTTAAGAGAAAGATCAATGCATTTTTTCAGTGGATGGTGATTAAATGCATAAGAACATACCTAATTTCACCCGTGAATGCACCTCCTTTCTTAACCCAACAATTTTGGGCTGCAACTTGAAAATTAGGCTTCAGTTCACTTTTAACACAGGGGAGGAACACAAAGGGAGGGCTCACCACAACCTCTACAAAAGCAGGGCTCATGTATTAGCAATATTAAATATCGAAATGCTCAAGTTACTGTTACTCTCTATAAAATAATGATCTGTTAAACTGTAACAAACTATTCTGTGATATTATATTACCTACAACATCTGCAGATGGCACTTGACCTTCATTAAGTGTTGACACGATCTTCTTGACCTCGTCCTTAGTTCCATTCTGTAACAAAGTTTGTCAGATAAATAATCAACAAACGCAAATCTGGTGCGAAACTGTTATGAGTAAAATCCATCTCTTTAGTTCCGATAAACAATAACTATACTGCAAAGAATGGGCATATATATAGCAATAATATAATTCATAATATTACTTAATTTCCCTTCCAATACAAGATATCAAAACTCGGCAATTACTATATAGCTAAGTCATAACAGAAATTAATCATCAAACAGACATTATATATATCATGTGAATCGTCCGGAAGCCATATTTCAAATCAATTTGCATATTTGAAAACGATTAACAAGATTCATACCATCAAGAGATAAAATAAATAAATAAATAAAAACTCAAAACAGATCAAAAGACACACTTAAAATGATCTAGTTATAGATTAAAATTGCCTGCAATCATGGTTGTTAAGATTCTGATCTTAAGATGGTATAATTTTGTTCTTGAACATGTTGATCAATGTATCTAACAACTTGTGCATATATTGTTACGTTATAACATTATAACGATCATTTGTTCAACTAAGAACGTTTTCATAAATTTGTCGTTGTAACTAACAACTTACGCATTTCCAGTTGCCTCCAACGAAGAACTTTCGTCCCATCTAGGATCAAAAAAGTTTTGCAGCAAGAAAAAGTGTTGTTCTTAAATTGGTTTGGTATAGTAAATCAAAGCAAAGAAACAGACCACACAGTATCAACACAAACACATACCCTTTAATTATTAATAAGGTTACTAATTAAATGGAAGTGGTTTTAATTTTCTCCGAAAATTTGTATGGAAAGTAGTTTTTAACGGATCACAAAAGGACTTTATTGCCCGATTTTTATTACTTATTTATAGTTAAAAATTTGATTAGATGCATACATTCGTTCATAAACAATAAATAATATTAGTATAATGAAATAATTTACAACTCAAATCCCTGAACCCTTAAAATAACCATACTACCCCATTTTACATCAATTACTTTTACATTCACCACCACCACCGCCGTCGCCGCCACCCGTTGCCGCTAACACCACACCGCCGTCGCTACCACCATCGCAGCCGCAGCGGCATACGTCCAGTTACAACAAAATACATAACTGTACAAATACAAGATGACCAAACAAAAATTGATGGTCATTTGTGTAGTTTGAGTGAGTCGTAACAGTGTAGTTTACTTTTTAACGATTCTCTACTGTAATATACAAGAAGGATGGTCTTGCTATTAATATTTCAAAATTTTAAGATTATGGATTTTATCTTTATGTCTTATAATAAGTAAAAACGCAATTTTGACATTTTAAAAAAGTAAAAATTAAAAGTTGACACATAATAATAATAATAATAATGTAAACACTTATAATAATAATAATAATAATAATAATAATAATAATAATATAAGCATATGTATGCAAGCATGAAAAAAATGCGAAAAAAGGTGCACATGTGATTTCGAGTTGTTCTGTTTTCTTTGATTTGGGGATTAAGGTGATCACATGTGTAAATATGGCTGGTACAAAAAAAAAATCAAAAAATTGGCTTTCTAATCGTAAAATATCAAAAAATTGACTTGTTAATTGTAAAATATGTCCGGTACAAAAAATTATCAAAAAATTGTTTGGAAAGAAAAGAGAAAAATTAAAATTAAAGAATTCATAAATTCAAGGACATTTAAAAAAACATTTGGAAATATTAAATGTTTTTAAATGAAATGAAAATAGTTTTACTAAAATACCCTTTAGCTTTAATTAAAATAGGAGTTTTTAAATGTTCTTAACCTTTTAAGGGTTCTCAATATAACCTATAGTCACATATATATATCTATCATACATTATAAAGGGGG